>CAUYQG010039421.1:0-27427 GCA_963574415.1 Tarsius wallacei | reverse complement strand
GCAGGTCTCGAACCTGCAGGCTCAGGCAATTCACTCACCTCGGCCTCCCAAAGCACGGGATTATAGGCTGAGCCACCGAGTCTAGCCAATGGTGTCTTTTTAAGAGCAGTTTTGATTTTTATGAAGTTCAGTTTATCATTTTTATATGATTTATGCTTTTTTTCTCCTAAAATATCTTTGCCTACCCCAAGGTTGCAAAGGGTTTCTCCTGTTTTCTTCTAGAAGTTTTAGTTTTAGCTTGTAAGTTTAGGTTTATGATCCATTTTGAAATAATTTTTATATATGAGGTAAGGATCATGGTTTATTTAGTTACATAGAAATAGACATTCTAGCAACATTTGTTGAAAAGACTATTCTTTCCCCAGTGACCATATATATGTGTGGGTCGTAACTTGATATATGTCTTTGCACTAGCATCTCTTTCTTGATGACTGTAGCTTCACAGTAAGTCTTTAAATCAGGTAGTTTGTCCTATAACCAGGCTATTCTAGGTTCATTTTCATATAGATTTTAGAACCAGCTTCTAATATTTTACAAAAAAGTCTGCTGAGGGTTTAAATTGGGACTGCCTTGAATCGATACAAGCTGCCTGCTAAGGACTCCAACAAATTAGGAAAGCAAAATAGTTAAAAAAAAAAAAAAATCTAAATGTCAATTTCAAATAAATAGAACTCTGAACTAGACTGCATCCATAAACACAAATGCCTTGCACAATGTGGCCTAACTTCTGTAATCTGACCTCTGAAGTAGGCAAAATGGAAACTTTAAGGAAACACTAAGAGAAAGATTTATGTTTCTGTTTGTGTGGTAAGAGACACATACCTGAAATGGCAAAACGTAAGTACCATATATAAGAAACTGACAGGATTTTCTCTAAGAGCCCTCGTCATTTGAAAGCAGTGCAGTGAAGGGAACTATCATCAGTGAGGCATGACTCTCTTATTAGATGAGACAAGACTACTAATATCCAAGTTTGGGAAAGTAAACCATAGCACACATTTGGGAACACTTTTAAGGCTCCCATAATAGCAGGAAAATGAAGAATGCCATTGAAATCAATTCCATAATAATAGTAAACCAGGCCGGGCGTGGTGGCTCAAGTCTGTAAACCCAGCACTTTTGGAGGCCAAGGTGAGGACTGCCTGAGCCCAGGGGTTTGAGACCAGCCTGGGTAACTTGGTGAGACCTTGTCTCTACAATAAATCAAAAAATTAGCCGGGCATGGTAGAGCACGCCTGTAGTTCTAGCTACTTGGAAGGCCGAGGCGGCAGGATCGCCTGAGCCCAGCAGATTGAGGCCGTGGTGGCTATGAGCGTGCCACTGCACTCTAGCCTGGGAGACAGAGTGAGACTCCGACTCAAAAAATAATAATAATAATAATAATAGTAAACCATAACAGTTTCAAGAGGAGAGGAAAAAAGCCAACATATTAAGTACTCTTAGAAAATCCCAGCACTTTGGGAGGCCGAGGTAAGGGGATTGCCTGAGCCCATGGGTTCGAGAACAGCCTGGGCAACTTGGCGAGACCTCATCTCTACAATAAATAAAAAAATTAGCCAGGCATGGTAGCATGCGCCTGTAGCTTCGGCTACTTAGAAGGTTGAGGCAGAAGGATCGCCAGAGCCCAGCAGGTCGATGCTGGGGTGGCCGTGAGTGTGCTACTGTACTCCAGCCAGGATGATGGTGAGACTCCAACTCAAAAATCAATCAATCAATCAATAAATATATTACTAATTCACACTGATCTTTTTCCTCTGGTTAATCTACTGAGGTATTTCTGTATTGCTGTTGCATTACTAACAAAATTTAAAGCTGAAACTTAAAATATATGATAGAGATTTCATTTCCAGTTTGATTTGAGAAATGTTTTATTACAGTTTTATGCCTGTTCAGTAATTTTAGAAAATGCCAAGAGTTCTAGCTCCAACTGGTTTGCTAAATGCTTTTCTGGAAACAAAAAAAGTGGCTCACAGTTGAGTAAAAAAAATTTGGGCAGCCGGGCGTGGTAGTGCGCGCCTGTAGTTCCAGCTACTTGGAAGGCTGAGGCAGAAGGATCGCTGGAGCCCAGCAGGTCGAGGCTGAGGTGGCCGGGAGCGGCCACTGCACTCCAGTCTGGGCGATAGAGTAAGACTCTGACTCAAAAAAAAAAAAAAAAAAAAAAAAATTGGGTTCAGAAAATTAGTGTGGTTCATTTCCAACTTGATTCATGTCTGAGTTCAAGTTCTCAGTGTAACATTATAAGCAAGTAGGCCAGAGCCCCATTAGGAATTCAGTTTAGTATATTTCTAGCCTGTGAAAAAACATCTACACAAAACTCCAAATAATTTTATGTAACCAAAGATAATTAAATATTATTGATCCAGGTGTGCTGGCTCACGCCTGTAATCTCAGCACTTTGAGAGGCAGAGGCGAGAGGATGCCTGAGCCCAGGGGTTCAGACCAGCCTGGGGAACTTAGCCAGACATTATCACTTCAAGACATCAAAAAATTAGCCAGATGTGGTGGTGTACACCTTTAGTTGCAGCTACTTGGAAGGATTGCCTGAGTCCAGCAGGTCAAAGCTGCAGTGGTCATGATCATGCCACTGCACTACAGCCTGAGTGACAGAGTGAGGCTCCAACTAAAAAAAAAAAAAATTGACTTTCAGCAAGCTAATCTGTTGTTTCCTGCCCAGTGTTTTGAATGAGTGGACTATACTTGCCTTAGCCACGTTTGAGCAAAATGGTTTCTGCTCTTACTGCACTTAAAATAGTGTCATGACTTCAAAGATCCCCAGAGCTGGAAGGGTCCTTGAGATTCCAAATGGTCAGTTTTACTGAACGGTAGGAAGAGAGCTCAATTCTTCTAAGCTACTCACTCCATTTCTGAACATCTGTTAAAAAGTTCTTTATTCTGATTCAAAGCCTATAACATCCACCCACTAATTCTTTCTAATCTGCCTTCTGAAAGTCCAAAGAAAAGTTCAATTCTTCTTGACAGTCCTTTACTTTAGAACAGAATAAAATCAGAGAAACAACTCTGAAAGGAACTTTTCTGGTTTCCCAATCATCTTAATCCTTCTCTCTACCCTTCTCCCTTATATTTTCATTTCTTCTGTTTAGCCTTTGAAGCTCTGTTCTTAATTTTCTACATTCTTTTCCTCAGAGAACAAATCCTTTCTATCGACACCTCTATTTGGATGACTCATCTAAGCAGTTGCACCCAAACCACAATCTTATATCGTCACTCGACTCCTCACATATTACAACCTCAAGTGAAGCATAATGAAACAGTTTGACCACTTGCCCCCAATTTTGGTTTTTCTCCCCATATGCCTCCCATTTCTGTAATGATACTTACTTTCCAGCTGCCTAGACCGAAACCCTGAGTCATGTATAGCTCTTCCCTTCTTCCCTCCTACATGAAATTGGTTGAGTTCTTTGAAATAAGGTCTTCATTATCTCCTGCCTACGCTACTGTTGCCATGGCTCCCCAAATGCTCTGTGGGGTTATCCCCTTTTATACCCCCCTCATCATTCCAACATACAGCCATAAGATTCACTTTTCTAAATAACAGATTTCAAAATCATTTCCCTATTAAAAATTATTTTGATGGTTACCCAATGCTTAAAACATAAAATCTAAACTTCTTAATATAATTTTAAAGACTTTCAACTCTTAAGAATCCAGCTGAATTTAATATTCT
The DNA here is from genome assembly GCA_963574415.1 of Tarsius wallacei. Classification (NCBI taxonomy): domain Eukaryota; kingdom Metazoa; phylum Chordata; class Mammalia; order Primates; family Tarsiidae; genus Tarsius; species Tarsius wallacei. The sequence goes on along the minus strand of CAUYQG010039421.1, from coordinate 23,742 downwards.
CTACTGTAAACTTCTCCCCCATGGTCCTATAATGTGCAATGTCTATTTCTGGTCTCATAAAAATTAAAGTGTGAAATAGAACACAGTAAAGTCCATGAAACATAAATGTACAGCATCTTGATTATAAAGTGACCATGCAAATCAAGATATCACACTGCTTGCACCCCAGAAGCCCTCTCCTCACCTGACCTATGCTGATTTTATGGTAATTTCATGCTTTTCTTTATATTTCTACCACCCAGGTACTTCCTTAAATAACTTAGTTTGCCTGTTTTTGAATTATTCATATTCTTTCATCAACACTGTATTTTTAAGACGTATTCAGGTTACTGCATATAATTCTGGTATTTTCACTGCTTTAATTCAGGGTTTCTCACCCTTGGCATTACTGAGGCTGTGCATATAACACTTTGTTGTGGTGCCTGGCACTGTGGCATCTCTGGCTCCACCCATTAGATATCAGCAGCACTCCTCCTCCGTGACAAACTAATGTCCCCTGGGAGGCAAAATCACTACTGGTTGAGAACTATGACTCTAATTCCTTCACCGTTATCATTCACTCACTCTTGGTGTTTCATTCTGTGAACTTATCACCATCTACTACTACAGAAACTATGCTGTTATGAACACTTTCATACAAGTCTCCTAAAGCATGCGTGTGCATATTTCTAGAATGCAAACTGCTGGGTCCTTTCAGGGTGCACATCTTCTTTTTAATTTTTGTAGAGACAGGGTCTTGTTCTGTCGCCCAGGTTGGAGTGCAGTGGCCCAACAATCACAGCTCACAGTAGCTTCGAACTCCTGGGCTCAAGTGAGCTTCCTACTTCCGCTTCCCAAGTAGCTGGAACTACAGGCTCCAACCGCCACACTTGATGATTTTTAAAATTTTACTTTATAGAGATAGGGTCTATGTTGCCCAGGCTGGTCCCAAATTCCTAGCTAGCCTCAAGCTATCTTCCTGCCGGCCTCCCAAAGTGCTGGGATTACAAGCATGAGCCACTGCACCCGGTCTAGTGTGCACATCTTTATTTGACAACGCTAAACTGCTCTTCCAAAGTGGTTGTACCATATGAAAATCCAAACTGCCCTATTTCCTCGAAAAACTCAAGTATTACTCATAAAATACTGAGACAGAGGAGAGATTATTCACCTCCCAACCAACGCACGAAACCTGTTCTAGCTTCCCGAGCCTCCTTTCCTGCTCTTCCACCCTCATCACGACTACCCTTCAAGTCCCAACCGACGTCCACCTTTGTGGGGGAAGAGCCCCGCCGTATCCTATTGCCTCCCTGGTCCGTGCTACCCATCGTTTGCCAATCACACACTCCCCCGAGCAGCAGGCGCTTGGCAGCATGTAACTGCCTTTTATTTCTTCTTTGAGATAAAAAACCCCCTTCTGGCCTAGCAGTCATCGAGCTACATATACGGACGTGTCCCCCAAGCACACCTGGAACGCACGGGAACAGACAAGCCCTGCAAATAAATCAGCAGCCAGGACACCTGAATTCTCACGCTGGCTCCCATTCGTACTAACTAGGATGTGCCTGGGGCATGTGGTCTCTCCTCTCCGGGCATCGGCTTCTCCATCTGTAAAAGGGGTTCAGATCAGACGGCCGAGGGCCCTTCTACGCGGGAGCTCGGCAAGGAACGGAACTCCATCGAATCCGGCCTGAGGATGGACCCGGAGTGGGCCGGGGGCGGGGGTCCCTCGGCAGTCGGGGCTGGTTGTTTGGAGGCCGGGGGGGGGGTTGCTCTGTTGTGCCCCGGGGCTCAGGAGAACAGGAATGATGGCTGTCCACCGCCGGGGCGGGGACCGGCGGGCACGGAGGGCCACAGGCCTCCCCGCTCCGTGTGCCCGACACGGCTGCCGCTCACGGGGCATGAGAGGCCTCGGGGGCCGGCCACGAGCCAAGAGAGCGGGAAGTCCTCGGCGCCCACTCGCTCACCCGGTTGGGATATTCCTTCTCCACACAGTCCCCACACATCGCGACGCCGTCAACAAAGCACGCCCTCCGCCGCTTCCGGAAAGACGAAACCTCGCGAGAGCGTCGTCGCATGCGCCGTAAGGACTCCGCGCTGGACTGGGGTTTGTGGTCTCGGGAACGGATTCAAAGTCTCCGCCCCCTAGCAACGGTTGTCAGGGCGGGACGTAGTCTCCCAGGCAACGGCGGTAGGCAAAGGGCCTCACGTCATAAACCCTCCCGAAACTTGGAGGGTACCGCGAATCCGCAGGGGTGGCTGGAGGTGGATCGTGGGCTGAGCGAAATACCCACAGGCGCCTTCTGAGTTCAGGCCGGCCGCAGGCGCGTCACAGTTCACAAGAAGGGGATTTATTTCTTGCTACCTCGGCTCACTCTGTAATCAAATCTGAAATGTTAATACTTGAGTACCTGTCTGTACCATTTCCTCGGGCAATGAGTGCTAAAAGGTCAGATCTCGGCAGGTGAATTAACAATAACTGAAATATTTGGGAAGAAGCGCTTAGAACTCTTCAGAGAATCTCCTAAAAAGAACACATAAAATGTTAATAAATGACATCTCGGAGTCCTCTGGAAACACCCCGTGTTTTCATCTCTCTGGGTATCACAGAAGTGCTTTGGTGGCCGCAGACATTATGTCAGGAGGAGATGGCCAGGGCAGTGGTCCCTGCGTTATTTCCCAGTTTTGTGGCTGTCAGAGTGCTTGTGATAGGTGCCCTGTGTCTTCCTTTCCTTCTGTATTGGAGACAACTTATTTGCAGTGGTGTCATTAACCTGAATACGAATCTCCAAAGTCTTATCTCTGTGGTTCTAAACAAGTGTCTTCATCACACCACGCTACTCCAGTGGGAACATCCTCATCCATTCCTCAGCCTGCTTTATTGCGGCAGATCAGTGAAGAAAGGTCGGAGTGCTAGGAGACTGGGATCCAGATTCTTCAAAAAATGACATTTATCATTTCAAAGCAAGTCAGTTTAATTGGGTTTGCTATTCTATCTTCACTGAAGCATTTAAATTGTAACCTTTAGTACTTCAGCCTCTGGTAAGTATCTGCAATGGTTACTAAAAGTCACAGGTATGGTAAAAAAACATTGCACAAACTACAGCCATCAGAGTTTATTCTTGGAGTTATTATTATTATGTTATTATTATTGTTGTTGTTGTTGTTATTTGAGTCAGGGTCTCACTCTGTTGCCCAGGCTGGAGTGCAGTGTCATGATCAGATCTCACCCCAGCCTCAAACTTCTGGGCTCAGAGATCCACCTCAGCCTGCTGCATAGCTGGAACTATGGGTGCATGCTACCACGCCAGGCTATTTGTTTGTAGAGAGGAGGTCTTGCTGTGTTGCCCAGGCTAGTCTTGAACGCCTGTGCTCAAGCAATCCTCTTGCCATGGCTTCCCAAAGTGCTGGGATTACAGGCATGAGCCACCACACCCGCCCTCTTGGAATAATTATAATACCTCCCATTTGTGTGACATTTTCAATCTTTCAGAAGTATCCTCATTTCAGTTTCTATTTTTATGCCCCTACAACCCTATAAGATTGGTAAGAAAAGTATGTCACCCCTTTTCAGATGAGGAAACCAAAGAAATAAGTGGTTAAAGATCGTGTTTATGGTAATAAAACTACTTGGTAGCCCACCAGAACTAGGACTCTTGCTATCCTTGGCTCAACTTTTTTCTGACACAGTAGCCACTAGCCACATGTGGCTATAAAGCACTTTAAATGTGGCGAGTTAGAACTGTGATGTGCTGTAAGTACATCTTTCACGCTAGATTTGGAAGACGTAGTATGAAAAAAAGAATGTGAATCTGGTGACAGGAAAAGAGGCCTCGTCTGCGCGGCTCCGCGGGTCCTAGGTGATAGCCCTTTGCTCCACGGCAATGGAGAAGACGCCCGAGAAACAGGCCGCCGAGCCCGTAGACTCCGGAGGGGAAGGCCAGGCAGGCGGGCTGCTGCAGGTCACCGGCGCACAGCGAGGACCGCAGAGCGCTGCTGCTCAGGTTAAGATCACAGACAAGGCCGTTCGTGGTGGCTCAAGCCTGTAATCCCAGCTCTTTGGGAGGCCGAGGCGAGAGAATTGCCTTAGCTCAGGGATTTGAGACCAGCCTGGGCAACTTGGTAAGACCTCGTCTATAAGATTAAAAAAAAAAAAAAAGCCGGACGTGGTAGCGCACACCTGTAGTTCCAGCTACTTGGAAGGATGAGGCAAAAGGATTGCTGGAGCCCAGCAGGTCCATGCTGCGGTGGCCGGCAGCAGCCACTGCACTCCAGTCTGGGCAACAGAGTGAGACTCCAACTCAAAAAAAAAAAAAAAAATCACAGACAAAGCAACAACCCTTAGAGTATAAATCGATGCCTGATGCAAATGAAGAAGAAACTCCAGAACACATCATACAAGAAAAACAAATTGTAGCTAAAATTGAAGATCTGGAAAATGAACTTGAAGAGGCAAAAATTGCTTTTGAAATGAAAAATCTTGCATTAGACAGGATGCAACTTTCAACTGCACTTAAAAGAAACCTGGAGACAGGTAACACCAAAACTAATGTGCTTATGGATAACATGAAACACATATTAAATCTAAATAAATTAATAATGAAATCCTAGCAGGGATCTTGGGACTTAGAGGAAAAACTGCCTGATGTTAGAAAGAAGAGATTGGAATTAAAACAAGCTTCAGAAAGTAAGCTTTTAGAGCTACAGACTGAGAAGAACAAACAGAAAAATAATGTGAACAGAATGGAAAATTCGGACACGATAAAGACCATATAACCAAACAAATTGCTACAGTTACACAACTTGTGTTTCAGAACCTCATTTGGGGGAGTAATGTCAACTGGGCAAAGGATTCTTCTGTCTTTAAGGAAACTGTTCTGCAGTTTGATCTGATAATTGTATTTTGTTTTTGTCTTTGATGTCGTTTAAATAGCAAATTCCAGGTAAAATATATTTTTAGTGTTTTTGGAATATTCCAATACTGTCATTTTTGTTAGCTTTAGTTAGCACTATAACATGGAATTGTTTATTGTTTTATTGTCTATTGTTTTATTTATTTTTATTTATTTATTTTTTTTGAGTTGGAGTCTCACTCTGTTGCCCAGACTGGAGTGCAGTGGCCGCTCCCGGCCACCGCAGCCTCAACCTGCTGGGCTCCAGCGATCCTTCCCCTCAGCCTTCCAAGTAGCTGGAACTACAGGCGCGCGCTACCACGCCCAGCTAATTTTTTGATTTTTATTGTAGAGATGAGGTCTTGCCAAGTTGCCCAGGCGGGTCTCGAACCCGTGGGCTCAGGCAATCCACTCACCTCAGCCTCCCAAAGCGTGGGATTACAGGCTGAGCCACCGAGCCCGGCTGTCTATTGTTTTAAATATTGTTACCTTCCAAGTAATGTTCAGCTGCTCTCCCTCGATACCAATAAATCAAGGCACAGGGAACTGGTAGAAAGAGGTTTATTTCTAAATTCGAATCCAGGGAGCAAAGCTGGGCTTCTGTCCTTTTTTATTTATTTATTTATTTATTTGAGTTGGAGTCTCACTCTGTTGCCCAGACTGGAGTACAGTGGCCGCTTCCGGCCACCGCAGCCTTGACCTGCTGGGCTCCGGCGATCCTTCCACCTCAGCCTTCCAAGTAGCTGGAACTACAGGCGTGCGCTACCACGCCCGGCTAATTTTTTTTTTTTGATTTATTGTAGAGATGAGGTCTCGCCTGCCCAGGCGGGTCTCGAACCCGCGGGCTCAGGCAATCCGCTCACCTCAGCCTCCCAAAGGCGCGGGATTACAGGCTGAGCCACCGAGCCCGGCTGTCTATTGTTTTAAATATTGTTACCTTCCAAGTAATGTTCAACTGCTCTCCCTCGATACCAATAAATCAAGGCACAGGGAACTGGTAGAAAGAGGTTTATTTCTAAATTCGAATCCAGGGAGCAAAGCTGGGCTTCTGTCCTTTTTTAAACGGTTTTGCGCACCCTTCAGACTTTACAGTCCACTTTTATAAGTTCAAGGTTGTTGGTACCTATACACTGACTACGTGACTAGCAGAGCATTGTATAGAACTTAAATCATAACCATATTTTGTCAATAATGACATTTATGGCCCATATTTCCTGGCTTCAGTTACCAGAGGTATCTCCTGGCTTTTTATCAGTAACACCCGACAGAAGTGTTAATCAAGCTTGCCACAGAGTGGAGGGAATTAACAAGGCCTAAGATGTCATTCATTACTACATGTTGTTATATACAAGACTTACAATTTACCTTGATACAGAAGTTGTGTGATTACATTGATAAAAAAAGCTACGCAAATCACATGACCTTTGATTACCTTGATGCTATATTATTCAAACATGTGGCTACTAAGAAAAGGGATTAAGTGGGAATTTACATCTCTCAGTTAATTGGGCAGTCTGCAGGGAAGTTAAGGATTGTTTGAAGGTACTTACTGGGCGTGCATAGGAGATAAGGGCAGCACAACCTTTGTTAAGGAATGTGGGTATGTGCAGGAGTGCTGAACCCTTGCCATGCTCTTCTTTAGGGCGTGTGGCAATATGGACAGACACTAGCAGGTCTGTGTATCAATATGATAATTAGAGTGACAAGCATACTCTAAAAGAATCTAAAAATCTTAGCCTTGGAAGGGTCCTGAAAGACATCCAGTCCAGCCTTCCACTGAGAGTGGACTTTTTTTTCTACATTTCTGGTAGTTCTAACTCTTATTTGGAATACTTCTGTGCATTGTACATTTGTTTGTCAACCAAAATTTTCATAAAGCATATCCGGTATTTATAGTTGTGATTATAAGGTGTGAGGATTGATTGAGCGCAGGAGTTTGAGACTAGCCTGGGCAACATAGTGAGACCTTGTCTCTACAAAAAATAAAAAAAATTAGCCGGGTGTGGTGATAAGTGCCTGCAGTCCCAGCTACTCAGTAGGCTGAGGTAGGAGGATTGCATGGGCTAAAGAGTTTGAGGCTTGGTGAGCTATGACTGCACCACTTTACTCTAGCTTGGCTGACAGAATGAGATCCCAACTCTCAAAAAAATTTTTTTTGGAAAAATCTAAAGCCACAGCATTAAGTTATAATGTGAATCACAACCCAGAGAATTATCAATGTCATCTGAAATACTGCTTTTTTCTGGGATTTTACTATTCTTTGAGTTTATTTTTTTAAAATCTATTACTTATAATGATTATTTATATTTTGCTTTGTATATGTATAGATTTTCCATATATAAAACAGGAAATACATAATTCAATAATTTATATTATAAAATTTGAATGATATTCTGTGATATTATCTTTACAGATTGCTTTTTTTCCCTTAATAATGTAATAGGATAAATTTTATTGCTCAATATTTTTTTTTTTTTTTGAGTTGGAGTTTCACTCTGTCGCCCAGGCTGGAGTGTGGTAGCATACTCACGGTCACTGCAGCCTCAACCTTCCGGGCTCAGCAATCCTTCCAAGTAGCCATAACTACAGGTGCATGCCACCACGGCCGGCTAAGTTTTTGATTTATTGTAGAGATGAGGTCTCACCAGTTGCCCAGGCTGGTCTTGAACCTCTGGGCTCAGGCAATCCTCTCGCCTCAGCCTCCCAAAGTGTGGGATTATAGGCAGTATTTTTTTTTTTTTTAGTGTAGAGATGTGGGGTACAAGCCAAGGTTAGGTACATGGGTAATGTATGTGCAGATCCTCACTTCCCCTGGTTTAGAATCAGGTACCCTCTGTGTTGTTATGTGCCTCTTCCTTACTCCATTCCACGACAGTGTCCAGCGACTGCTGATCCCTCCCTTGTGCTATTGTGATTAATGTTCAGGTCTCACTTATGAGTGAGAACGTGTGGTATTCGGTTCTTTGTTTCTATGACAGATTACTAAGATTGTCTCCAATGCCATTCAATTTGCCTGGGCTGGTCTCATCTCGAACCCGAGGGTTCAGGCAATCCACTCGCCTAGGCCTCCCGAAGTGCTGGGATTATAGGCTGAACTACCGAGTCCGGCCTTGAAATAATATTTTTGATATATTTGTTAAATAACAATATATTATTAAGATTAATTTCACCCTTTATTTAATGTGGCTACTAGAAAATTTTAAATTGCACATATAGTTCTCATATTCCTATTGGACAGGGCTAGTCTTTACAATTCTCTCTTGATCCATTTTTAAATTTTTCTCTGTTTTTAAAGTCTAGTGCCAACTTTTAATTTGACTAACCATTGCATCTGTTTTACTCAATTCTGTAGATATTTGTTGGCTGCCTTCGATGTGCAAGAAACTGTGTGGACAACACAGAGGAAAATGAAGATGTCGTTGTCCTCTCCTACACTCCAGATACTCAAGTTTAGTCTGAGAGATAAAATGAGCACAAACACTGATAATTACCGGCAGATTGTGGTATAGGAGCACAAAATGGAAAGACTAGTCTCCAGGTGGAGGATTGGGAAAGAGGAATTTGGGACTTGAAGAATGTATAGGATTTCAAAAAGCAAAGTTTTTTTGTATAGAAATTTCACATGGACCACGCCAAGGAGTTTGAATTTTATTCTGCAGGTGATCAAGGTCACTGAAGATCTGAGCAGGAAAATGATACCAGAGTTGTGGTTTAAGATTAATTTAAGCCAGGTGCAGTGGCTCACACCTACAATCCCAGTGCTCTGGCAGGCCCAGGCGGGAGGATTGCGTGAGGCCGGAAGTTTGAAACCAGCCTGGGCAGCATAGTGAGAATCCACGTTCCCCACCCTCCAGACCCCTTTCTCTACAAAAATTAAAATAATTACCTGGACATGGTGGGACTTGCTTGTAGTTCCAGCTGTTGGGAGGCTGAGGCCGGAGGATCACTTGAGCCTAGGAATTGGAGATTTCAGTGAGCTATCATTGCATTACTATATTCCAGCCTGGACAGCAGAGCGAGAACCTGTTTCTAAATAAATAAGATTATTTTAGCTGCATTTTATTGAGACTTAAGGAACTGGAGGAAATTGGAGAGGTGAAAGGTAGACACTAGAAGGAACCACAAGGGGGAGATGTATAGCTTTCTGCCTCCTACTAATAGAGAACATATAGTACAAGACAAAAAAATTAAATAAATTAAAAATACACTGCAATTGCATATCTTAAAGAACATGTCCTTCGGCATGAACTGATTTCACGTTCTGAGGCATGAAAGACTATCTGCATATTTATAAGTATCTTTTTACCTCCCCAGAGTGATATCATTTCTTGTTATTAAAATGAGCAAGTGGAAAAAAAAAGGATCCTCTTATCCATGGGCACAAAAGTTCAAGAGCTCAGGGCTATCCACCCAATGACGTCCTCTGTTGAAGTCTAGCTACATTCAGGGAAGAGGGACAGCAAATGAGACTGGGGGGAGGATTCTGGAGGTACCTCCTTTCAAGTGGGACCAGAAATTAAAGTGTAATAGGAATATAAAAGTATATGAGGTTGACAGATGGAAGAAAGGAAAATAGCTACAAAGCAGGAAATTAGCACCTGAAAGGAATGGAAAAGTGATATAAAATAGGCAAAGCATTTAAAAAATCTGTGTTCTTTTCTCCTATAGGTAATTATATAAAATAAGAATTGCAGGAATCATTTTAGTATTATCTTCTCATAGAATTTTCTCTGGGACGATACCCTGCCCATGAGTCTTTTTTTTTTTTTTCTTTTTTCTTTTGGTAATAGAGATGGGGTCTCGCTGTGTTGCCCAGGCAATGCCTGGGCTCAAGCAGTGCCTCCCACCTCAGCCTCCCAAAGTGCTGGGATTACAGGCATGAGCCACCGTGCCCTGCCACCCATGTGAGTCTTTATAAACATGTAATGTCAGTGAAGTATCTCAAATATGCCTATTGTAGTTTATGCATGAGATTGTCTCTTGGTAAAAGGAATTGACTTAGGAAAATCTAAATGTTAAAATGGTCCTAATTCCTGGCTCAATTACATGTACTAAACTACATCCCTCAGGCAAGATCAAGGTTTTCCCTTAAAAGCATAATTTGAATCTCCTTTAACACTTTCTTTCTATTATGCATTTTTTTCCTCTTTTGCCTATTATGGTGACGCCCTAAGCCAAGAGGCTGGAAGGATGCATTGCTGATGCCATCTTCTCTCTGCATCCTTTGTTTAAAGGGGCAAAGAAGTGCCCTGAGCCTTTATGGTGACATTGTCAGACAATTTCACAGGTGGAAGAAAGGAAGCTCATCTCCAAGCCACAGCTTATCTGCCTGGGGAAGATATATGTCATTCTTTCCATTGTCTCAAGGAAAGTGTGAAATAAGAGTCTGTGGTTGGCTTTACCTGGTGTCACCTGCCAGAGATGAATGAATTAGCAGCAATTCTGGGTTAACACGGTGAGCACAGGGGAGCCTGACTGAGGACAGGGATAACCGAGCTCTTAAAAGTTCAGGGTCAGTAGGTTTTTTTTTCCTTAGCTCAGTGGTAGAGTTGGACTTTCTTCTCTTTGGATTTCGCATAGCCCACTTTGGGCTACTTCCCCTACTCAAATTTTAGGCTCCAGCCTTTCAAATGAATGTCATTTAAAAGCAAGGGTATAGCTACCATTTCCCTTTGATTCTGTTTTCTTCAGCTCTCCTCACTTTTTTTTTTTTCAAATACAGATGATCATTTCCATATAAAATTTTCATGACTGGCCTGGCACAACGGCTCATGCCTGTAATCCCAGCACCTTTGGGAGGCCAAGGTAAGAGGACTGTTTGAGGCCAGGAGTTTGAAATCAGCCTGGGAACATAGTGAGACCTCATCTGTGCATACATACATACATACATACATACATACACACATAAATACATAAACAAACAAATAAAATTATATGATATATATAAAAATCTCTTAAGCGGTAGCCCTTGAGGAGATACTATCTCTCAAATCTTTTATGGATTGGGATGGAATTCATAATCAAAATGTAACGGGTCGGATGTGGTGGCTCACTCCTGTAATCCCAGCACTTTGGGAGGTGGAGATAAGAAGGTTGCCTGAGTCCAGGGGTTTGAGAACAGCCTGGGCAACTTGGGAAGACTTTGTCTTTACAATAAATTTTAAAAATTAGCTGGACATGGTGGTGTGCACCTGTGGTTCCAGCTACTTGGAAGGCTGAGGCGGAAGAATCATCTGAGCCCAGCAGGTCAAGGCTGTGATAGTCATGATTGTGCCTCCACACTCCAGCCTGGGCAACAGAGTGAGACTCTGACAAAAAAAAAAAAAGTAACTGGGTTTCAGTTACTGAAAGGGTGAAAAGCTAAAATGGTGTAACTTTAGTCAGAGTTACAGCCATTTTAACATTGCTTAGCTTTGTCATGCTTTTTCAGCAGGCCCACCTTATAATCATTAAACAAGAAACATAACTGGTTTCTAGGAAGCAGTTACTGATGGTTGTCTTGCAGCTCCCCCAAGTCTGCTTTGTACTAACTACCCTTTAATCTAAAGTATTTGTCTTCTTGCCATAAAGGGTCAAACTGACCTAATCCATTGTAATCAGCCCTTGGTGATTACCCCATCACCATGCTTACCTGCCCACTTTGTGAAGATGTGACCCAGACCACCACCCCATCACCACAGTGACCTGTCCCCACTAAAAGGGAAGCTTTAAAAACTTTCAACCTTAAGCATTTGCTGCCAAACATTCCTCAAGTGTTTGGCTGTCTCTCCAGTCTTGGAGAGGTGGATCCACCCTTTTTCTCTGATCTACTTTTTAAATAAACTTTTTCTGAAACTTTGTGCTGTTCTTTGCATCTTTCCCGGGGCACTGGCTCACTGACCTGACAGTAATATTTAAGATATATTTTACTGTTGTTTTTCCCCTATGTGTGCCTTAAGGATATAATAAAACTTAGAACAGACTTTTGTTCTTTGCTCCCTATATAGACTCTGAGAGGTGAAGGAGGTTGGAATTTTAGAGAAACTGGAGGAATGAGGCCCCTGTTTGTTCTGGAAAATGGCCGACAGCTGGAGGGTTTCCTTCAAGGAAACTCAGGCACAAAATCCCTAGGAATCCAGCAACTTGGGTAGCACTGAAAAGGGTAGTTTTGACTTGGAATGGAGAAGGGGGACACAGAAACTTCAAAGAATATTTGGGAAATAACATGGTGATTTAAGGTTAAGATATTAGATTCCAGCCTGACTTTTATCCTTTTTTTTTTTTTTTTAGTTGGAGTCTCACTCTATTGCCCAGGCTGGAGTGCAGTGGCACGCTCATGGTCACCGCAGCCTTGACTTGCTGGGCTCAGGCGATCCTTCCGACTCAGTCTTCCAAGTAGCTGGAACCACATGCACATGCCACCAAGCCCGGCTAATTTTTTGATTTATTGTAGAGATGAGGTCTCACCAAGTTGCCCAGGCTGATCTCAAACCCCTGGACTCAGGCAATCCTCTTGCCTCGGCCTCCCAAAATTTTGGAACTACAGGCTTGAGCCACTGCACCCAGGCCACTATTTTATCTTAACAGCCTGAGAACCATAAACATGTTAGTTATTCACTGAGCTTCAATGTTTTCATCTATAAAATACTGACAATGGTAAATACACCTACCTCACAAATTGCTTTATAAAAATAATACACCAATGTTTTATATATATGAGTTTCTATATTTGACTCGAAGATTTTAAGAAAAATTACTCTGGCCTTATGTCTGAGGGGGCAGAAGGGAGGCTAATAAATTAGGAAAGGGGACTGAGAATGACTCAACCTGCCTGGTGTGTGGATCATCTATGTCTGCTGAACTGGGTAATGTGAGACTGTGTACGTTAATGTACAAGTGGTTTGTGTGCAATTGAAAAGAGAGAATAAGCATGCTGTATTGGAGAGGATGCTGTGACAGAAGGAGTGTGTGAGGGAGGGGAACCCCAGCAGAAGGGGAGGGAGAAATGGCCAGGTTCCTCCAGGAAGCTGACTTGGAAAGTTACCTGAAGGCACAAGGAGCCAGGGAGCCTTCTTTGCAAATGCATCTTGGGGCTCCTACCTGACCAGAGTCCCAACCCTTCTGGTTCCTTTTACTGCTTTCTCTTTATAAGATGGTCTTTGAGATCCAATGGGAAAGCACATAGCCAAGTTTGAGGGTACTGAGGCATATTATTAAGCACCCACGGTAGACAGTGCCAAGGCTGTAACTGTTCTAATAAATCTCATTGTGTCACTGCTTTTAAAAGCTCCATGATCCCCTGTGGCCCTCAGGATAAAGGCGGAGCTCCTTCCTGCAGCACTGAGAGTCTTTTAAAACCTGTCAGTCTGCTTCTCTAGCCCATGTCCCGTGGCTCCCCACCTCCTCTGCTGCTGTCCTTGTCATGCCACCTTCCCTAGGTCTAGTCTAGCTGAATTCCTCACGGTCCTACACCAAATTCTTACAGGTCTTCCAGCTTCCTGTATGTTGTTCCCGCTGCCCAGAGCAGCCCTTTCTCAGCCTGTCGGACTAACACTGTCTCTCAGATATGGCACAAACACCACTGCTTCCATGAAGACCAGACATTAGCATACCATTCGAGTACCTATAATAACGCTCTATTCATTCTATTATGGGATGCACAGTCACCACTTGACTGTGGACCTTTTGAGAAGGATGCTTATTTCCCAGCATTTAGTATTAAACCTGGTTCATAGTAGGTGCTCAGTTAGTTTTGTTTTATTTGTATATTTATTTATTTTTTGAGTCCGGTTCTCACTGTCTCCAGGCTGGAAGACAGTGATATGATCACAGATCACCACAGACTTGACTTCCTAGGCTCAGGCAATCCTCTCACCTCAGCCTCCTGAGTACCTGGGATTACAGATGCATAATTACGATACCTGGATAATTTTTTGATTTTTGTTTTTCTGTGAAGATGAGATCTTGCTATATTGCCTAGGCTGGTCTTGAACTCCTGAACTCAAGCAATCCTCTTGCCTCAGTGTCCCAAAATGTTGAGATTACAGGTGTGAGCCACTGCATCTGACCAGTTTTGGTTTTTTTTTAGAGACAGGGTCTCACTCTGTCGCCCAGCCTGGAGTGCAGTGGTGTAATCATAGCTCACCACGGCCTCAACCTCCTGGCCTTAAGCTATCCTCTCACCTCAACCTCCCAAAGAGCTGGGATTACAGGCATAAACCACCATACCCAACCAGTATTTTTTGATTGATTACAAAAGCTGAACACACAGTTTTATCCATCCCACTCACCTTACCCCAAATTCTATGGCCAAAAGCAGCCACCATTCCACCTGTCTCATTTAGACTTCATGCTGTTCACTTTCCATCGTTGCTTTCAATGGTTTTAAAATGTGAGAAGGAAAATGAATTTTTTTTTTAGGAGAAGGAATTTTGGTTAATTTTTAAAATAAGTTCAGTATCCTCTTCTTCAATAAATCACCAAGAATTTATTGCCAAGTCATGTCTCTTGCTGTGCCCACCAGAAGGAAGATTCTGCCTCAGGCACAGATGACTCAACAGGGAGTACAATGTGGCCTAATATCATTTGATTTAACACCTCATTGCTCTCTAGGAAATTATCTATAAGCTTAGACTTCAGTTTGCCACCTCCTTCCTGGAAGTTTAGCAACACCTTCCTGACTTCAATTAGGTTTTTGTTTTTATTTTTGTGAGTCAGAATTTCACTCTCTCACCCATGTTGCAGTGCAGTGGCACATTCACCACCACTGCAGCCTCGACCTGCTAGGCTCAGGTGATCCTTCCGCCTCAGCCTTCCAAGTAACTGGAACCACAGGTGCGCACCACCATGCCTGGTTAATTTTTTAATTTACTGTAGAGATGAGGTCTCGCCAAGTTGCCCAGGCTGGTCTTGAATCTTTGGGCTCAGGCAATCCTCTTGCCTCCGCTTCCCAAAGTACTGGGATTACAGGCGTGAGCCACCATGCTTGGCTTCATTTAGTTTGACACATGACTTTATGTTTCTTATTTATAGAAATTGGATCCACAATAGTTTTTACAGACTTGGACTGAGGAGGGTAGTGACTTTTCTACCAGTGTGGTTTCTTAATCCACACTCATCAGTGCTGTCAATATTTGAGATATCTACATCAGAGAGTCTTTCATTTCAAAATTTTTAATGGTGCTTAAAATGTAAATATCCCTGGAAGAAATAATGTGATAATATTGAAGCCCAGGAATTCAATTCAATTCATCTAATGTTTGGGGTACCTGTTCTATGCCTGCCTTTAAGTAGCTCACAACCAGGGAAGGGGCAAGAAAAACCAGTGATCACCATCTAGTGTAATCATTGCTCTTTGAGATGCTACTAAGACCCAGAGAAAAGACAGCCTGGGACTGGTTGGGAAGAGGAGGGGGACATAGTCTCAGCAAAGATTTTCCAGAAGAGTTGATTTGCCAGCAGTCTCTTCAAGACTGGGTAGACATTTGAGGATGTCAGCCAGGGTGCTTTCCTGATGGAAGGAATGACATGCACAAGTACAGAAGTCTGGAAAAACAAGTTTGGAAGGTGAAGGGACCTAACATGAATTTAATATACCCAGTGAGCAGCCATTTTAACATTGCCCAAATCTCATGTTTTTCTAGCAGTTCACTTTAATTTACCTTCTAATTACTAAGCCAAAGAACAGGTTTCAAAGAGGTAGCTATTGATAATTGTTTTATAACCCTGTCCAACTTGCTTTGATCTAATTAGCTTTTCTGTTTCAAGTAGTTGCCTCCACCCATAAGACACAAGTTAACCTAATGAGTCCTTCGTGACCTTTGTGACACAGACAGACCCCACCGCCATGGCAGCAATCATGTGGCTAACCCACCCATCTGCCTGCTGCCCATCACCTGACATCATTGACCTGAGCTTACCTGCTCCTTAGTAATGACGAGAGCAGATCGCCACCCAATCGCGATATGAACTTCCGCCATAAAAGGGAAGGATTAAAAGGACTCAACCACGAGCAGCCACCACCATTGCCTTGCTAAGCTATGGGTGGCCATGTGCTCTTGAGCTATGGCCAGGCCATGTTTTCTTAAGCTTTGGCCCCGCTCCCCTACCTTGGAGAGGTGAATCCTCTCTTTCTCTCTCTCCCTCTCCAATTTACTTTCTAAATATACTATATTTCCTAATCTAACTTCTGTGCAATTCTTTGCATCTTTCTTGTGGCACCGGATCACACACAGATACCTATACCCCCAGTGGGCCTAGCACAACATTCTGGAGGCCCTGCTGGGAGTGTGACCTGATGGAAGGGGTCATACCTGGGATAGATAGCATAGGTCTAAGTAATGTCAAGACTGTTCATGACCTTGTTTACTTTTTCTTTTTCCTTTTTTTTTTTCTGAGTCATGGTCTCATTCTGTCACTCAGAAGTACAGTGGCATGGTCATGGTTCACTGCAGCCTCAACCTCCTGGGCTCAGGTGATCCTATTGACTAAGCCTCCAGAGTAGCTGGGACCACAGGTGTGTACACTTGTATGTGCACTTGTAGAGACAGGGTCTTAATATGTTGCCCAGGCTGCTTTTAAACTCCTAGAGTCAGGAAGTCCTCCCATCTCAGCCTCCCAAAGTGCTGGGATTATAGTTGTGAGACATTGTGCCCGGCCATGTTTCGATCTGTCAGTCAGGGAAGAATGACTTCATAATTGTACCTAGGCCCAGTCCCGGTGGAAGTTATGTAGTGAATTTTAGAATCACTCAAGCTTTTTCCTGCTACATATCAGGGTCACGTTTCCCACCAAGTGGCTGTGTGGAGATATACACATGAGGATTCACACCCCAGTTCCGTCACTTATTAGCTGTGAATAACTTCTCTCTGCCTTTTCCCTCATCTGCAAAATGGCAGCACACCTTCCTTGTAGAGTTGCCGTGAGGATCCAAGGAGCTAATCCACATAACACAGAGCCTGAGATATGTGCTAAGTATTTCATAAGTATTAGCTATGATGGTGAAGATGATTCCAGATGACCTAATGAAAAGTTGCTGGTAGTTGTGGATGGTCATTAACTACAACCCCAGAGAAAAGTTCAGAATGAAAACTCTGAAGAAGTTATTTAATGCATTCCTCTGTATCTAAGAAGATCTATGCTTATATCAACAGTGCTTGGTCCTACCTGCCACCAAGGACCCTAACTATACCTGAAGAAAGGCTAGGGTGGAGGGGAAGGATGAAATACAATCAGAAGCAGAAAGAAGAGAGGAGGGCCAGGTACAGTGGCTCACACCTATAATCCCAGAACTTTGGGAGGCCGAAGTGGGAGGATTGTTTGAGTCCAGGAGTTCAAGCTCAGTCTAGGTAACATAGTGAGACCTTGTCTCTACAAAAATAAAAATTTCACTGGACATGATGGTGCATACCTGTAGTCCCAGCTACTAGGGAGGCTGAGGTGGAAGGATTGTCTGAGCCCGGGAGGTCAAGGTTACAGTGAGCTGTGATCATGCCACTGCACTCCAGCCTGGGTGACAGAGTGAGACTCCAAATCAAACAAACAGAAAAAGGAGATAAAGGGAAAAGAAAGCAGAAGGATAGGACAGAGTGAGGCAGGGGCCCTTCTGAAAATACAGAAAAGGGAAATAAATGACTTCCTGCTTCTTTGTGCTTTCTCTTTCATGGGTTTTTTACTTTGGCAGGCTCCATGTTTAAACTTTTGGCAGAACCAATCAGAATTGTAATCCTGTAAACCAATCAGCAAATAGGACATGTAAATGAGATAATTATGTAAAACCAATCAATGTGCAACATGTAAGACTAAAGGTAGCCCCAAGCTATGGAAAATCCAATCAAATTGTAGGGTGCCAATATGTTACCTTATAAGGAAGACAAAGGGGTTATAATGTAAAGGGAAGTTAAAAAGGTATATAAGGCAGTGCTCCAGTGCATTCAGAGCTCAGCCTTTGGGTGCCAATCCTCTGAGCTGGTGCCAGCACGAATAAGTGCTACTTCCTGGCCAAGAAGCCTTGGTGTCCCATCTCTCTGTGGAAGATTCCCACTACAAAAGGAGATAGAAAGCATGCTTTGGGCCGGGCTCGGTGGCTCAGCCTGTAATCCCAGCACTTCGGGAGGCCGAGCCGAGTGAATTGCCTGAGCCCGCAGGTTCGAGACCCACCCAGGCAACTTGTCGAGACCTTGTCTCTACAATAAATAAAATATTAGCTGGGCATGATAGCTCGCCTGTAGTTCCAGCTACTTGGAAGACTGAGGTGGAAGGATCGCCGGAGCCCAGTAGGTCGAGGCTGCGGTGGGCAGGAGCAACCACAGAAACTCCAGTCTGGGTGACAGAGTGAGACTCCAACTCAAAAAAAACAAAACAAACAAACAAAAAAAGAAAACACACTTTGGTGGCATATCTGCCATTAATACAGTCTATTCTTGGTCTCAATCTTCCAAGACTGATGGCGAATTCATTCAAGTTAAAAAGAACCAAAGGAAGGGTATGGGAACCCCAAGAGGTCATATGGTCAATCATCTCAAGAGGCTCAGGTGTAAAAAATTATACATGGAAGCAAGGAGGGCATCTCTGAGAATGTCAGGGAGTCATCTTCTCTAAGAAGTTATTTATCAAACTGGGGAATATTGGGAGACTCTCAATATAGATTATTGTGCTTATTAAGACGACTGATGTTATGAGGGGCTCAGAGACTGCTATTGGATACAAGCAAAAACATTAGGCAAATCACGTTGAAAACCAAATTTTAGAGAAGTAGTCAAAGGCAAACATCCTTTTATTACTTCATATAAAAATAGACTACTGCTGCCTAATGCTAGCTGTCACCTACTTGGTAGGAAGGGTTTTAGGAGAGTCCTCACTGCCAGTAGTTTGAGTAAAATCATTTCCTTCCTGAAGCTTTCAGCATTGATTTGCACCCATGTTTGGTTCTGATCTGCTGCTCTTTTATGGTATTGTTCCGGTATTTACTTCGGAGAGATGATCCTGTCCTAATTATCTGTTTCTCACATGTCTTTCATCTTTCAGTTTGTGTTTTGGTTTATTTTCAGAGCCTATGCTGTCATGACTGTCTGCTGTCTTTTTGTTTTTAGGTCTTTCTCATTCTCCTCCTTTGGTTGCTGGAATAATACTGAGCTGCTGTCACATGTTCATTAAGCAAAATAAGTCAAGCAAATCAAAACTTCCAAATATTGGGCTTCAGGTGAGTTACCTCCAGCAGCATTTCCTTTGATGTAGTTTTATTTTGATGTGATTTCCATAAGTCCTCTGGCTGGGGCTGTCATCCTTCTGCTGTATGACAGAGCCATGGAAGGAGGGTGCTGTCAAGATACAGACCAAATACATTTTTAAGTAACAAGGCAGCAAGGCGGAACCACGTGCCTGAGGCCTCAACTCAGTCCTCACCAAAAGCTTGAAAATTTTTTATGTCAATATCTTTTTCTGGGGACAGAGAGATTTTTATCTTCTTGCCAGAATGAGAATTGGGTGGTGAATGTGTTGTTCTTGAAACTTCATTCTTAACCCATGTTTCATTTCTACACAACAGAGCAAAGACACCATCGTAAACAAACTATTTTTTATGTATGTTTATGTGTACGACGCTGGCCAGGCACCAGGGGAACAAAAACGAGGAATACACAATTTATACTCAGATGATTTACTCTTGAGGAGGTAAGATGTGTACATTTAAATGCATACATATGTTTTAACAAATAAAAACTACCAGATAAAGCCGGGCATGGTGGTTCAAACCTGTAATCCCAGAATTTGGGAGGCCAAGGTGAGAGGGTTACCTGAACTCATGGGTTCATGACCAGCCTGGCAACATGGTGAGACTTTGCCTCTATAATAAAATAAAAAATTAACTGGGCGCTGTAGCACGCATCTGTAGTTCCGGCTACCTGGAAGGCTGAGGCAGAAGGATCGCCCGAGCCCAGCAGGTTGATGGTGGGGTGACCATGAACGTGCCACTGCACTCTAGCCTGGGCAACTCAAAAAAACCCAAACAAACCAAACCCCCCCCAAAACAACTACCAAATAACACATAATAAATGCCATATAAGTAGGCTGACCATAGGACCCAGTTTGTCCTGGACAGTCCCAGTTTATGCCCATGGGCTCAGAGTCATTGTGTTGCCCCTTAACTCTCAAATACCACAAGTTAGATGATAAATTATATGTACACCATATATTCAGCCTAATAATTAAGGGGAGGGGGCGACTGCCAATGGCTGGGATGGTTGGTGAGATGTTCATGGAGCTTGAGTGGAACCTTGAAAGAGGAGTTAGGGTAGAGCGAGAGGGGAGCGGCCTCCAGGGAGAGGCTCAAGAACAAAGGCACAGCTGGTCATGGTAGCTCGCGCCTGTAGTCCTAGCACTTCAGAAGGCTGAGGTGGGAGGATTGCCTGAGCCCAGAGGTTCAAGATTAGCCTGGGCAACTTGGCAAGATCTCATCTCTACAAAACATTTAAAAAAATTACTGAGGCATGGTGGCGCATGCCTGTAGTCCCAACTACTTGGAAGGCTGAAGCAGAAGGATTGCCTGAGCCTAGCAAGTCGAGGCTGCAGTGGCTGTGAGTGTGCCGCTGTACTCCAGCCAGGGTGACAGAGTGAGACTCCAACTCAAAAAAAAAAAGGCACCAAAATGGATGTGAGAATAAGGTACAGCCACAGCACAACTTCAGGGGACACTGCTCACAATATGCTGTCTGTGATAGTACCCTCGGGATTTTTTTTATTTATTGTAGAGACGAGGTCTCACCAAGTTGCCTAGGCTGGTCTTGAACCTCTGGGTTCAGGCAATCTTCTTGCCTTCACCTCCCAAGGTGCTGGGAATACAGGCATGAGCCACCATGCCTGGCCTGGAGTTCACTTTTTGAGAGGAAAGATAAGCTCTGTTCCAGACACGATGAATTTGAGATATCAATATTCCACTGGACTTTGACAGGAGGTCATGGCTAGAGATGTGGATATAGGAATGCTATGAAGCACTGAATAATTGAAGGAAAGTGTCCTCCTTTAAGATCATAAATGGCAGACAGTCTAAGCTGGTCACTTGCATTGCTATTGTGTTTGTAGAGTAGGAAGGACAAGAGCTTGCAAAGATTGCACAAGAAGGATCCCAGAGGTTGCTGGAACACCAAGACAGTGTGGAGGAAGAGGACCAAAGGACAAAACAATTTCAAATTGGAGAGGTTGGTCTGCAAAGTCAGATGCTGGAAAGAAGTCAAGAAGGTTATCGTTCTTGGTTCATGCCTGGAGAAAATGAAGAGTTTGGGGTGATGAGAATGGCATTGGAACCTTTAAGAGTATGGTTTCATTGTGGTTGTAGAGATGTGCTCCATGTTATAGGGCCGATGGGTGAGCAGTTGGGGAGTCAAGAGAGACAATGAAGGCTGATCTTGTGAGAAATCTGACAGAAAAGGGTAGGGAAAATGGGATGAAAATTCAAGGAATAGCCAGGATTAAGGAGGATTTTCTAAAGGATATGGTAAGGAATTTATGTTTTGTATTGGACTGTGGACTTTATTTGCTTCGAATACATTCTGATTTTTTTACAATTGCTCACAGTACCTTTCCTCTTCTGACTTCCAAGCGGGAAGTTTACTGCAGCAAGGTAGGAAGAAAAAAGAAAAGAGCCGATGAAGAATCCAACAGTTACGCATCAACAGGTGACTAAAACGAATCTAGTCTTCTTCATGTAGCCCACCCCTTTCTGTTCAGGTAGAAATTTAGGTTAGAAGAAAAGGATATCTCTAAAGGGCCAAAGAGGTTTTTTGTTTTTGTTTTTGTTAGCGACATTCTTACTCTGTCACCCAGGCTGAGTGCAGTGGCACGATCGTGGCTCATTGAAGCCTTGACCTCCTGGGCTCAAGTAATCCTCCCACCTCAGCCTTCGAGGTAGCTAGAACTATAGGCACAAACCACCATGCCCAGCTAATTTTCTAAGTTTTTGGAGATGGGGTCTTGCTTTGTTGCCCTAGCTGGTCTTGAATTGGTCTCAACCAATCCTTTCACCTTTGCTTCCCAAGGTGTTGGAATTGAAAAGTTTTTTTGTTTGATTGTTTTTGAGAGTTTTTTTTTTTTTTTAAACCCCCAGTTAAAAAACCTTCAGTGGCCACAAATTCCCCAGCCTGCCTTCCATCCATCCTGCTGTGTACCGCCTCGGCCACCATCCTCATTCAGCCTCCATTACTTCTCACCCTGACTGCTGTGATAGCTGTCTTCCATCTCTCCTTATTCTACCCATCCTACACGCTGCCGCTAGATTAATTTTCCCAAGCACAGCTCTCTCTGATCCTATGTGTGCCTTGCTCAAAAGCCTTCAACAAATTACCATTGTCAACTGAATTAGGTACAGGCTCCTCACCCGGGCTGTGAAAGCCAGTCACAACATGGTTTTGATTCACCTTTTCTTTCTTCATTTCCACAATTTCCATATATCAGAACTGATTTACTGGCATGAAAGAGACAGGGTCATCTTGTCCTTCTACTTGGAGTGGTCATATGACATTTCCCTACAAAAACAACAGGCAATTCACACACAAAAGAGGGGAGGAGAAGGAGTAAGGGCCATTTTCACTTCCTGTTAAATGTGATTTTGCTGGGCCGGACTTGGTGGCTCAGCCTGTAATCCCAGCACTTTGGGAGGCCAAGGCAAGTGGACTGCCAGAGCCCACGGGTTTGAGACCCACCCGGGCAACTTGGTGAGACCTCGTCTCTACCATAAGTCAAAAATTAGCCTGGCGTGGAGTGCACGCCTGTGGTTCTGGCTACTTGGAAGGCTGAGGTGGAAGGATTGCCTGAGCCCAGCGGGTTGAGGCTGCGGTGGCCGGGAGCGTGCCACTGCACTCCTGCGTGGGCGACAGAGTGAGACTCCAATTAAAAAAAAAATGTGATTTTGCTGTCTGAACCTTCCCCCCAAATATTTAATTTTTATGTGGCATGTAACAGTTCTGCCTTACATTAGAGCCATCTGTGCGTTTCTCCTGTCTCTACCCCGCCACAGTGAATGCAGCTGGATGACCATGACCATCGAGTCTTCATCTCTGATCCTCTTTGGAGTCTAGTACTACACTTCGTATATGGGGGCACTAAACACTTTTTCAAAAAATTTCCTGACTACGTTGACAAGAGGTTGTTGGTTGTCCTTAAATAACCTTACCTTTGCTCATGGCCTCTCAGAATGTTCTTATCCCTTTCTATAAAAATGCAAGTGCTTTTTTAAAAAATGTAGCACCTGTATGTACTTTAGATGGCTATAAAAACATTATGTGTTGAATTATAGGTAGCTAGAAGATAGGCATTTTTCACCATTTAACCTAGTTTATAGAAAGATCAATTCAAAGATTTGTAAATCTAAGCTCTTTAACTTTTTTTTTTTTTTTTTAGAGACAGTATCTTGCTCTGTTACCCAGGCTGGAGTGCAGCAACATGATCATAGCTCAGTGCAACCTCAAACTCCTGGGCTTATGCAATCCTCCTGCCTCAGACTCCTAAGTAGCTGGGACTACAGATGTGTGCCATCTGTAGTCCACATCCAGCTAATTTTTTAAAATTTCTTGTAGATACGAGGGTCTTACTATGTTGCCTAGACTAGTCTCAAATTCCTGTCCTCAAGTGATCCTCCTGCCTCAGCCTCCCTAAGTGCTAAGGTTATAAGTGTGAGCCACCACACCAGGCCTCATAAGCTCTTTTTCTTTTTTTCTTTCTTTTTTTTTTTAGTCAGAGTCTCACTCTGTTGCCCAGGCTGGAGTGCAGTGGCACATTCATGGCCACCGCAGCCTCGACCTGCTGGGCTCTGGTGATCCTTCCGCCTCAGCCTTCCAAGTAGCCGGAACTACAGGCGCAAGCTACCATGCCCGGCTAATTTTTTTTTTATTTATTGTAGAGA
>CAUYQG010039418.1:0-16408 GCA_963574415.1 Tarsius wallacei | reverse complement strand
ATTTATTGTAGAGATGAGGTCTTGCCAAGTCGCCCAGGCCGGTCTCAAACCCGCGGGCTCAGGCAATCCACTTGCCTTGGACTCCCAAAGTGCTAGGCTGAGCCACCGCGCCCAGCCACAGACTGTTTTTGTAGGAGATTTTCTTTAAAAAAAACAACTGGAAGCCGGGCTCGGTGGCTCAGCCTGTAATCCTGCGCTTTGGGAGGCTGAGGTGAGTGGATTGCCTGAGCCTGTGGGTTCGAGACCCGCCTGGGCAACTTGGTGAGACCTCATCTCTACAATAAATAAAAAAAATTAGCCAGGCATGGTAGCGCACGCCTGTAGTTACAGCAACTTGGAAGGCTGAGGTGGAAGGATCGCCGGAGCCCAGCAGGTCGAGGCTGCAGTGGCAGGGAGCGGCCACTGCACTCCAGTCTGGGCGACAGAGTGAGACTCCCACTCAAAAAAAATAAAATAAAACTGGAAGGATGCGCATTTTGTGGCTGTTGGGTGAAAAGTCTACACTTGTTTATTAGTCAAGTTTGCTAGATAGTTTACGTCCTCCACGCAGTTAGTTTTGGTGGGAAGGGCGGGTGGGCAGAGCCAACCACACTCCATCAGTTACTACAAGTGTGTGAAGTTCCCGCAACACAACTGTCAGTCTGTCTAATTCTCTGTTTGTGTCTTTCAGATTTGCCTTCTAACTTTCGGGGCTGTGTTGTTGGGTGCATGCACATTGAGAACTGCGGTTTTCCCGGTGCGCTGATGGGTCCATCCCCACGTGTCACCTTATTTCTAGCAGTCCTTCTCGCCTGAAAGTCCACTTGTCCGAAATATGAGTAACTGTCCCAACTTTCTTGGAGTTGGGGTTGCAGGATCTATCTTGCTCATCCTTTTACGTCAGCCCTTACTTTGCAGCATCTTTCTTCTGAGAAGCAGGCCGTCCTTATGGTTTTCTGTTCCACCTGTCCGTCTTTGTTTTTAATCGCCATAGTTACCTATTCCACGGTCTGTGTGATTACAGGTGTGGCTGGGTTTAAAGCTATCCACCTGCTGACATCCCTCTGTGGTCCCTTCTCTCTCCTGGTGACGATGCTTCGATGGGGAACTTTTTATTATGCGTAGCTCATGGGTGACACATTCTTTGGCTGTTATTTCAGTGGCCACCTTACAGCTTCCAGTGCGTGTCCTTGACTTACCAAACTTGACTATCAGTGCGGGCCTTGAACCCTTCTCAGACAGTGCGAGGAGCTCAGAACATTTTTCTCTAACACCCTACCCCAACCTGCAGGGTACTGTTTCCATGAATTTCCATTTTCTGCGAGTTTAAACATAAGTCCTGTGTTATTGTTGTTGTTTGGCACAATTACCTTTGTCGAGAGATTCCCCTTTCTGTCGCCCGTGTAGCATCCTTTATCGCTGCCATTCTACGTAGGGTCATTTTCCTTCTGCGTTGACCGCTCCCTCAGTGTTCCTTTCGTGCCTCTGGTAGTGACCGATCCCTCGGCACTGACCTTCTGGGCGACCCGGACGTGGATGAACAGTGGTGCCCGTGGACTTCCAGACACAGCTGCCTCCCTCTGAGGCACACATGCGAGCCTGGAGCCGCACAGCCAGCTGCGAGCCCTCCGGTGCAGCTACAGAGCACTCCCTCCCGCCAAGGGTAGGAGCAATTCCTGCAAAGAGACATCGAGGCCTCTTCCAGGGTGGCATACGCTGACAGGGAGGGTCCTCCAGGGAGGAGCCGCCTCACGGGAGAGGCACTGCTCTTCCCGGCCGTGGGAGGCCAGGCGCTCATGGGACACAATCTGGAGCAGCCTCGCGAGGGAGTCCCTGCTGTGAGCCGTGCCAGCCTCTTCTTGCAACCCGGCTGTGCTGCCATGGGCCCAGTGTGCCAGAAGGCCGAGGGGCCCCGGGACATCCACAGCTGCCATCTGTCTTCCTGCTCAGCTCCGTCCGTCTGGGCTGCTGTGACACAACACCGTGGACTGGACTCTCGACAGACCACAGACACTTACCACTCATGGTTCTGGAGGCTGGAAGTCCAAGATCAAGGTGGCAGCAGCTTCTATGTCTGGCGAGGGCTCTCTACCTCACAGACGGTGCCTTCCTGCTGGGTCCTTTAGGGGCCATGACCATTGCCCCCCAGTCGCTCGCTGAAAAAACCAAGAGCATGAGACAGAGTGCTTTTTTTGTTGTTGTTGGAGTCTCCCTCTGTCGCCCAGGCTGGAGTGCAGTGACTCGCTCATGGTCACCAAAGCTTTGACCTCCTGGGCTCAGGTGTCAGGTGATCCTTCTGCCTCAGCCTTCCAAGTAGCTGGAACTACAGGCTGGCACCACCATGCCCAGCTAATTTTGACTTTTTTTTTTTTGAGTCGGAGTCTCACTCCGTCGCCCAGACTGGAGTGCAGTGGCCGCTCCTGGCCACCACAGCCTCAACCTGCTGGGCTCCGGCGATCCTTCCGCCTCAGCCTTCCGAGTAGCTGGAACTACAGGCGCGCGCTACCACGCCCGGCTAATTTTTTGATTTATTGTGGAGACAAGGTCTCGCCAAGTTGCCCAGGTGGGTCTCGAACCCGCGGGCTCAGGCAATCCACTCACCTCAGCCTCCCAAGGCGCGGGATTGCAGGATTTATGAAAGGGAGTGTACAGTAAGTCCCCTACATGTAAACCTTCAAGTTACAAACGTTAGCGATGCATGCCAGCGTTCCTTTGTGTATGATTTCTCTCCACCAGGTGTCAGAATAGCCCGTTACATACATGCAGTACTGCATAGCCGATCGTGTTTGTTGGGGACCAGGCTTTGTTGGACTGAGAACAAATGGACTTACGGATGCGCTCTCGGAACGGAACTCATGCCTATGCTGGGGACTCCTGTATAAAGGCACACAGCAAAGAAACAGCAGGTGGGGCTGCAGCAAAAGGGAGTCCATCTGCTGTCTGCAAGGAGGCAGGGCCGTGCGGGGACCTTCTGCTGTGGCGGCTGTGCTGGGCGCGGGGGGCGGGGCATGTCAACACTGCTCAGAGTAGCTGTGGTGGCCTGCAGATGTTTGCCAAGGCGCCAATGGCCAGCTGATTCTCACATCTTGAACAGCAAATCTCCTGGTCTTCCTTAAGGCACCTCTTCTTCTTATTATTATTATGTTTGAGTTGGAGTCCCTTGGTTGCCCAGGCTGGAGTGCAGTGGCACACTCACGGCCACCCCAGTGTCCACCTGCTGGGCTCCGGCGATCCTTCCACCTCAGACTTCCTAAGACTCCTCTTGATATAATTAACCCAATTGCTGCTGGCCTGGCTTGGCTCTCACAGTCCTCACTCGAGGCTTCCTCAGTTCAGCGTGTCAGCATGCCAGATTTGGGGGTGTCGGTTTCTGAACCCCAAGAGTCTGCCCATGGTGGGAGGGCAAGCGGGCTCCCTCGTGCCTCTTTTATAGGCGCTGGCCGCTTTCACCAGGGCATGCCCTCACGACCTGGCCACCCCCGAGGGCCCAGCTCCTGACACCATCCCTTTGGGGGTGACGGTATCAACATACCCCGGGGGACGCAGACCCTCAGACCGCAGCCCTGGAGTCAAGTCCCTTCTCTGGGTGGTGGCTGCTCTCCGGATCACGTGAGTGTGGGTTCCGTGGACACTCGGCCCTCCCTGAGGCTCAGGGGTATCTGGGCATTTGGGAGTCTCAGGCTGCGGACACTCAGTGTTTCTTCCCAGGTCTTAGGGGTCTGCCCTCGACGGGCCCCGACTTGGAGCGGGAGACCCGCCAAGGTGAGACGGGGATCTGGCGGGACTGGTTTCCAAGCGGAAGGTCGCAGGGCCCAGACCTCACGGACAAGAGGGGGAGCGGAGAATACAGGAAACGGGCGGACGAGGGCCGCCGTGAGCCTGACTGGAGAGTGGGACGTCCCGCGAGTGGGAAATAGGACCGATGCCCCTGAGAGGGAGGGAGGGTTAGAAACGACACGTGTCAAGTCCCCACGTGAGGCAGGTTGTGGTAGATGGCCGAGGGCGTTGTGCTGCCTGGTGTCGAAAATAAATGAGAAGAATGTGGAGGTAATCTTTACCCTCACCCTCACCCTCACCCTCACCCTTGAGCCCTTCTGACGGCAGAACAGGAGCCTGTTGGCTAAGTGTGTTTTATCTCCGCAAAGCCTTTCGTGTTTTTATGTCTCATTTTCCCAGCGAGACGATCCTCTCTGAGTCACATCAGCGGCTGACAGGCGTGCGAGGCCCGCTCGGGTCAGAGGGGGAACGCTCTGCAAGGCTCCCCCCCACGATGTCCTTCTCCCAGCAGCCGCGTCGAGCACGAGCGACTGACCCCTCCGTGTGGCAGGCGGGTGAGGGGGCAGAGGTCCTGCCTGTGTGTTGTGTCCTCTCTCCTTCCCGCCCCTCGAGGTTTCCTTACACTCATCGTGAAAATCCTCAGGTCGAAACCCACGTCCAGCGCTCCTGGGAAGGCTTCTTGAAACAAGCCGGGGTCACAGCACGCCTTCCCACACAGCCAGTGGCAGCCTCTGTCTGCCAGCTGCCCTTCTCAGAACTGTCATCGTCACGCCCGGCGTGTGGCCTCCCAGAGGACAGGCCAGCGAGCCCCAGCACAGGGCCTGGTCCACTGCAGGGGCTCAGTCAGTCTTTTGCATGAACGAGTGGAGGAGCTGGGGTCCAGTAATGCACTCGAAGGAAACCATGGGCCTGGGGGAAACCCAGCAGGGAGAGCAAGTACAGTCAGTGGCACGGTGGGTGCAGAGGAACCCAGGCGAGTCCACGATTCCCGGACTGAGAGGCAGGAAGGACAAGGTCCAGCCGCAGGAGGGCGGTGGGAGAGACACGGAGTATTTTCAGACAGGTTGCGGCTGAGGTTAAGAGACGCCGTCAGGTGCAGCGTTCCGGCCCCGGCTGGTGAAATCGAAACCCACGTCCTGCTGTGGTCAACAAAAACGTCAGCGAGATATTGCTGGCATCGTCAGGAAGGATGTTGGAGACGGAACAGAAAGCCTCGCCCCGCCGGCTTCTGCACCTGGAAATCTATATATTCCTTTGATTTTCGAGCTAGAAAAGTCCAGAAGGCAGTGAATATTCTTAGGCACGCAGAGGGATTTCTCATCGGAAGACTAAATCGAGGAAAAGGTTTGACTCTTCAGTTCGAAAATAAGGGAAAAGCTGAATCTTAGGAAAATGTCGTGATTAAAAGACTAATAAGCGTTCCTGTCAACCTGATTTCAGAATTGGTGGCCTGGAGAGCATGCCTGGAGTCTGTAAGCAGTTACGCTTAATATGAATAAATTCAGTAAAAAAAAATGCATCCATGTACACACACAGAGGACTCACGTTAAGTTATGACTCTGTGGTAGGTTGTCACCCACGTCATAAATTATGTGCCCACAACCTCCCTGGAACATTGGAATTGTGACCTCAGCACTGCCCAGGAGCGGACTGGGCTTAGGTGAAGTTGCATTCGTCACCCAGTTAGAGGCAGGCAGAACTTGGGAAGCAACAGCAGGATGGTTTAGTACATTCAGCCATAAAAGATTCGAAATGGGCCGGGTTTGGTGGCTCAGCCTGCCATCCCGCGCCTTGGGAGGCCGAGGCAAGTGGATTGCCTGAGTCTGCGGGTTCAAGACCCATCTGGGCAACTTGGCGAGACCTCATCTCTACAATAAATCAAAAATTAGCTGGGCGTGGTAGCACACGCCTGTAGTTCCAGCTCCTTGGAAGGCTGAGGCGGAAGGATCGCCGGAGCCCAGCAGGTCGAGGCTGCGGTGGCCGGGAGCGTGCCACTGCACTCCAGTCTGGGTGACCGAGTGAGACTCTGACTCAAAAAAAAAAAAAGACTTGAAATGTGTTAACCCCCAAAGACAGATTGGAACCAACATTTCAAACATGAATAAACCTTTTTATTACCTTTTGTCAAACTTGAGAAATTAATGGATATCACTTGAGAAAAACTCCTCTGGCTGCAAAGTTTCAACAAAGTTTGCTCGAATTATGCTCCTACTTAAATATGTATAAGTGTATCAGTGTAACATGTGTGAGCTCCTTATACTTATAACAAGTCAAATGAGGTAAAACTACGGAGTCCATGACACCCTGATGAGCCGCGTTCTTCACAGTTGACGAGCTGCTGGTCCCTCTAAACCCGGCGCCCTGGCCCGTTTCCGCGGGTCCAGACTCTACTGGCTGTGTGTGGAACGCTCCCCTTGAGTCAGCACAAGGACATGGTGTCTTTTTTTCTCCAGCAAACTCATCTTAACCACTGATTCATTATTTAGATGAGCTAATCAATTTAATAATGTACCATCAAAACACGATGCTGAAAAATAAAAATAACTGCTTTTATGAATGTTAGCACAAGCAAAAAAAAAAAAAAAATCCACGGAAGATGTCTCCTTGCAAAATGAGTAGGTGACAGAAACTGAGACGTGGTTTTGAAAATGCTGCCCTCTCTGTCTGTGGCATAAAAGGTTGTCTCCTGGGTGGAGTTTGCCCTTTGAATTTCTTTCTCATTATCCCCCAGATGTTTCAGGAGTTCCCTCCTGCAGTGGGGTCTTTGTAGCCTTAAATCAACACTGTTAAATAAACAAAGACAGCCGACTCAGTGGCTCAACCTGTCATCCCAGCTCTTTGGGAGGCTGAGGTGAGTGGAATGCCTGAGCCTGCGGGTTCGAGACCCGCTCGGGGAACTTGGTGAGAACTCATCTCTACAATAAATAAAAAATTAGCCAGGCGTGGTAGCACGTGCCTGTAGTTCCAGCTACTTGGAAGGCTGAGGCGGAAGGATCGCCAGAGCCCAGCAGGTCGAGGCTGCGGTGGCCGGGAGGGTGCCACTGTGCTCCAGTCTGGGCGACGGAGTGAGACTCAAACTCAAAATAAATTAAAAGTAAATAAATAAATAAATAAACCAAGACAGCAGAGTCTTCCTCTGGGAAATGCCTTTTCAAAGCAAACCTAAGTTTGGGCTTTATAGCTAGTCAGGGGTGTTAACGTGACCGCGGTGGGGATGGGATAATCGTCGCTTGAACTTGGACCATGCCAGCCTGAGGGGGAGAGACGGACTTATTCCACACAAGCAGGCCACTTTGTCTATTTTGTTTCTTTTAATTACTTTTTTTTTTTTTGAGTTGGAGTCTCACTCCGTCGCCCAGACTGGAGTGCAGTGGCCGCTCCCGGCCACCGCAGCCTCGACCCGCTGGGCTCCGGCGATCCTTCCGCCTCTGCCTTCCAAGTAGCTGGAACTACAGGTGGGTGCTGCCACGCCCGGCTGATTTTTGATTCATTGTAGAGATGAGGGCTCGCCAAGTGGTCCAGGTGGGTCTCGAACCCGCGGGCTCAGGCCATCCACTCACCTCGGCCTCCCAAAGCGCGGGATGACAGGCTGAGCCACCGAGCCCGGCCTAATTACTTTTTTTAGAGATGGGATCGCACTATGTTTCCCAGGCTGGGCTCCAGCGATCCTACCGCCTCAGCCTCTCGAGTAGCTGGGATTACAGGCGTGCACCACCACGCCCAACTCTGTAGATGCTATCTGCCATGCACTTGATATTAAACCCCATCTTGCCTGCAGGTGGTGCTACGGCAATACTCGGGCTAAGGTGTCCACTCAGCCACGCAGAAGACCCGCCGCATTCTGAGATGCTTAGATTGACATTAAGCGGAATCAGCATCCTGTAATGGTACTCTTGAGCCCCGGAGAACATGGGACTCGTGAGCTCTCTGGCTCTCACTCTCACTCTCACTCTCTCTCTCTCTCTCTCTCTCTCTGTCTCTCTCTCTCTCTCTCTCTCATCTATCCACTTATACAGGAAAAGGAAACTTTGAGACCGTTCTCAGGCTTGGTCTCTTGTTCTGGGAAGACCCATCATTGCTAAGTGGACATTCCTGAGTCCCCCAGGCTTGTGGCGCCGATGCCCAGGCTCGTGCCTTTCCGGCTGTTGGAGCTTGGGCGCTCAGGTGTCACCCCGTGCCTCTCTCCTCACCTTCACAGCAGGGGATTGCAGGACGGCCCTCACGGGGTTGTAGGGCGCGGGAGGTTAATGAGCTTAGAGTTTGGCAGCCAAGACGCGCTGGCTGTTATGCCGGCCGACACCTCCCGACACGTAAGAGGCCTTTACCCTTCACTTTGCAGAGGTGAGGAACACAGAGTCGGGAATGCAAACATATCCCTTACAACGACTCATCAAAACGTGGGCAGGCCAGGTTGTTCCACGAATTATAGTCTTACATAATTTTTTTTGAGTTGGAGTCTCACTGCGTTGTCCAGACTGGAGGGCAGTGGCACACCCACAGTCACCCCAGCGTCTGACCTGCTGGGCTCCCGCGATCCTTCCACCTCGGCCTCCCAAGGCGCTGGACCCACAGGCGCGCGCTACCACGCCCGGCTAATTTTTTGATTTATTGTAGAGATGAGGTCTCACCAAGTTGCCCAGATGGGTCTCAAACCTGCGGGCTCAGGCAATCCACTCACCTCAGCCTCCCAAGGCGCGGGATTACAGGCTGAGCCACCGAGCCTGGTGGTAATGTATTTTAATATGTGACAGGGCTAGTGACCCTTCCCTCACTCCTACCCCATATAACTCTTTTTTTTTTCAGTGTTTTCCTAGCTTTCTTGCATGTTTATTTTTCCAGATGAACTTTAGTTTCACCTTATTCATCTCCAAGAAAACAACTTGTTGGTCTATTTATTGGGATCATATTAATTTATAAGTTAAGGCCAGGAGCGGCCCCTGCACTCCAGTCTGGGCGACAGAGTGAGACTCCAACGCAAAAAAAAAAAAAAATTTATAAGTTAAGAACAGTCATTTTTATGATGTTGAGTTGTCCTATTCAACAACAAGATGTATGTTTTGAATCGTATTTTTGTATCTCAGAAAGTTTTTTATAGTTCTATTCATCTAGATTTTATACATTTCTTTTTAAGTTTATTGTTAAGTATATTTTTGGTTATTATTGTAAATAAATTTTTCTCCTCCATTATTTCTTCTAATTGGGGTTTGTCATTAATGAATATGAAAGCTGTCTCATTGAATTATTCTTTGAGTTACTTTTAGTATTGATTCTTAACAATTTTATTGGAATCCTATTATTCATCTGCATATTAGGAGTTTCATTTCCTTTTTATTCAATTGCTAATGTTCCTAATTGTTTTCTTTTGTCTAATTGCTTGAGTTAAAACTTCCAATAAAATGTTAAATAGTAATGGAAATACTATGCATTCTTTCTCACTTTACTGGGAATGCTTCTGGTGTTTTCCCATTAAGTAATACACTGGCTCTAGGATTGTGGTGTAAATATTATCATGTTAAGAAATTGTCCATGTCCAACAATTTCTATTCTCTTGAATGCTTTTTATTAGGAGCAATGTTGAATTTTGTCAAAGGCTTTTTCAGTATTTGTGGACATAATTATTTGAATTTTTTCCTTGAATCTGTTAATCTGAATTACATGAATAGAATCCTAAAAATGAAGCATTTTTGTGTTATTGGTATATACTTTTTAATTATGGTGTACTGTTTTCTTTGTTTTTTAAAGTTTTAAAACAAAGTTTATTGGAGAAAGAAGAGAGGAAACAAAAGACAGGCAAAAGTTTCATACCAGAAAAGGCCTGACACAAGCAAGTCTCCAATTATGTGTACTGTTAACGTGATGTTGGAATCTATTCACTAACATTTAATTTAGTGTTCTTACATTACTATTCATAAGTGATATCAGTCTTTTATTTCCTTGTGCTAACTAATCCTGTACAATGTCCTTAGGAAAAAGGAGGAGGAAATTACCAACTCATTTTATAAGGCCAAAATTACCCTGATTAAAACCACAGATATTAAAAGAAAACTATAGATCAGTATTCTCTTATGAACTTAGTTGCCAAAATTCTTAACAATTACTAAATTAACTTCAACAAAATATTAAAGGGATATACCATTATTAGTAAGGCTTATACCTCATTAAGTTGATAGAGTCATTCATTATTTTATAGTCACATTTAATTTTTCATTCCAAATAATACAATCTAACTTCCTCACATGACTTCTTTAACAGACTTGACTCCTAATTTCTTTCCACTGTTTTCAGATATCAAATCCACTCTCCGAAAATAACTGAGGATCTCCAAAATAAGCGTCAAAGGCTTTGGACTTTACATTAAAAATTCTCTGCTTTAGAACGTTTTGGGGTAATGGTAATGTTCTGCATCTTAATGGTGGTCATGGCTACTTGAGTAAATAAAATTAAAGTTCGTTTTCTTTTTAATGTCCTGCTTTAACTATAACTTGTGTTTTGGATCTAATATATTCACAGATATTTGAAGAATATTCTCGATAGTAGAGAAAGTTCTGAAATTCCTTCTAGTTCTAATTCTGCCTCCAAAGTGAACCTGCTATATACCATAATGAAATCCCAGCAGGGAATGTTCCCCCTTACCTAACCCTGAATTGTACCCTACATCTTTAAAATAAAAAAATTAAAATTAAAAAAAAAAATTCCCCTTGTTCATGGACTAGAATGGCTACATTGTAAGTGCAAAAAAAAAGTCATCATTTGGAGCTTTACACTTGAGAGTCATTTAAATGATTTTTAACTTTACTGAAATCTGTTTAATTTCCTTCTATTTTATTAGACCTAGCTTAATCATCCAGTGTTACTCTTTCCCATAAACATAAATTTTAAAACTGTCTTTAAACTCAGCAGCACTAAGTTTATCATATACTTCTGCTTATTCATCCTTGTTTGTTTTCAGCTTTATTTAGCCTTCAAATAGCATCTGCATTCATCTGAATAACTAAAAGTAAACTGATTACCATAGTAGTGTGGGGCTTAAAATTCAGTTAATTCTAAACTCTTGTTTAATTAAGAACAATTAGCCGGGCTCAGTGGCTCAGCCTGTAATCCCACGCTTTGGGAGACTAAGGTGAGTGGATTGCCTGAGCCCGCGGGTTCGAGACCCGCCTGGGCAACTTGGTGAGACCTCATCTCTACAATAAATCAAAAATATTAGCCTGGCATGGTAGTACGCACCTGTTTAGTTCAGCTACTTGGAAGGCTGAGGCGGAAGGATTGCTGGAGCCCACCAGGTCGAGGCTGCGGTGGCCGGGAGCGTGCCACTGCACTCCAGTCTGGGCGAAAGAGTGAGACTCCAACTCAAAAAACAAAAACAAAAACAAAAACAAGAACAATTATATTGAAGCATTGATTTCTTAATCTGGTTGTTTGGTTCAAAGATAGACTTCAAAGATAGACTTAGATGGCACATTAATATATTTTTGTTGCTAGTGAAAAAAGAAGTGGCATTTTAGCCAGACTTTGTCTATCAAAAAGTATTATTTTACTCTCCATTTTTAGCGCAAACACATTTTCATGTCTTTCTGCCATCTCATTGTTTCTTTTGTTTAACTAGAGTTTTTAAAAAATATTTTATTTTATTTTGAAGATGTAGAGTACAAGTCATGATTAGTACATAAGTAATCTATGTGTAGGTGAAGTTTGGACCTCCAACTGGTCCTCACTTCCCCTGGTTTAGGATCAGGTACCCTTTATGTTGTTATGCACCCCCCCCACCCCAAAGTTAAGGCTCATTGTTTCTATTGAGTTGTTAGTGTCTTAGAAGTTTACTCATAAACTTTAAACTTGGTGATCATTGATATGTATATAACATTGGTTTATAATCACTATTTTGGGGAAAAAATTTATACTCTGACAAGTTCTAAAAAGAATGTTGAGGCACATCACAGACATACAGGATACCATACTTAAGTAAAGAAATCGGAGAGAAAAAAAATAAGGAAGAGGAAAGTAAGATGCAGCATGCCATGATGACCAACGCACTTAATAGGATGAGGCCCCAGATTTGGCTCTGGACTTTGTAGCCCCACAACACTGGATTGGCAAATAAAATACAAAGTACCCAATTAAATTTCAATTCCTGACTGAGTGCAGTGGTAAGTTACCTTACTAAGCAACTCCCGCTAAAATTTAAAGATTACCCATTTAATTTCCTGACCTCAGAAAATCACTCAGATGATTTGAAGATTTGTTCGAGGAAAACATTCTTAATCAAATATTTAAATCTCTCGTATTCTGCTAAATATTCTGACTTTTTGATGAGCATGAAAATAACCCTGTCCCAAGAGAATCTATCGTCTGCACTTGAGATAGCACAGTAGGAATTTAAGCTCTTACCATTTCCTGCCTGCACTCATAGATGTCACATGTTGCACAGTCTCCTGAGTGAGGGAACAGACTGCATGAAAGTGGCAGTAGCTGTTCCCTTCTGCATTGCACCCTGTCCCTCTTACTCAACATCCTGATGGATAGACTTACAAGATCTTGGAATTTGTGGCCAGCCTGTACAACAATACAATATCCTTATTGCCATTTCATATATATCTGACAGTCCTTAACTTTGGGTAAGATAAATTATCGGTGCATTTTTAGTTTCTCACTGGTATATGTGTCGTATATCTTGGTCTTCAGAGGTTTTTCTTTGTCTGATTCTCCTCGTTCTGTTCATTCTTGCTTGGGGAGTTGCTGATAGCCTCATTCTTTTTTAAAACTGATCCCTAGGTATTTCTGCCCTAGATAATGCCCTTTTCACAACTAATCTTCCTCTGAAAGCTTTTCTTGACTTTGTATATGCTTCTTATATAGCTGGATGTATAATTTGGTATAGTTAATTTGGCTTATTTTTACTATACATTTTTATTTTGATCTTTTATTTTTAAGAAAAAGTCATAAATTACTTGAATCACAAATGATTATTTTTACTAAATTTTGATTGTCTTCTGTACTTTTTTCTCTTTTTTAACTTTTCTTTTTCTCTGGTATTGTTTTAAAGTTCAGCTCCATTGTGGAATAGAACTTTGCCCCATAATCCTGAAGAAAAATATTGAGACAGTAAATGTGATCACAGGTTTTTTTTCTTCTTACCTAACTTTGAACAGGTAATGGAGAGTGAAGAGTTCATGTTGCTTCCAGCAAATCAACTCATTGATATAATATCTAGTGATGAGCTAAACGTTCGCAGTGAAGAGCAAGTGTTCAATGCAGTGATGGCCTGGGTCAAATACAGTATTCAAGAAAGACGTCCTCAGTTACCCCAGGTGATGATAGAAATACCTCCCTAAGAAACTGCTGTCCTTGATAAAATAATAAGCGTTATTTGTCTTGGAAAATGAAACTATCACTCTCCCTAATATTAGACAATGAGAAATTCCACCTGTTTCCAGTAATCAAGGAAGCAAATGTTTAGAAGCATTTTGACTACTTATTATTGTTTGCTTTTTGCTCCTTTGCTTCCCCTCTATTTTGGATCACTTCTACACTTTAGCTGTAGCACAATTCAAAACTTAAATTGTATAAAATGAACAACAAAAAAGCAAGGATGTGCCTTTCCCTGTAGCCTGGAAATCTTACTACGTTTCCTTTTCCCTATAACTTGGAAATGCTACCACGCTTTGAATAGTAAAGGGATGACTTGGGACATAAGTGGTCAGTGAGTGAAATGTGTAAGATCATTCTTGTTATCGTGACCATAGTCTGGCAATTTAACAGGATATTTTTATGTTCATTAATTTGAGTCCAGTTATAAAAGAACTTATAAAATATTGCTGAAAGTTTAAACTAGCATTCTAAAGTGCTATTAGTGTGCTTTTCACTTTCTGATTATTCTACATTACTGAATTGGTGGCTAGAATAAATTTAATTGAGTTTTAGTATTGATGCCTTCCCTCCTTTCTATTTATGGTATTCAGTTAGATTTCAAAACAATTGGAAGCATAGTAGGGGATCATGGATCATGTGTTCTCTTCAATATCTTGCAGATGGAAGCTCAAGCCTCTAATAGTGTTTGTTTTTTCTTAGGTGCTGCAGCATGTTCGTTTGCCTTTGCTTAGTCCCAAGTTCCTGGTGGGCACAGTAGGCTCTGATCCCCTCATCAAAAGTGATGAAGAATGCAGGTATGTGTAACCCATATGGGGAAAGTCAATAACTAAGCATGTCTAATTTGTATTGCTTCCAAAATATTGTATTTCTTGGTGCTGAAACCAGGGCAGTATTTAACAGGTTTTTCTTCTGAGCTAGGATCAAGAGGAGAAGGAAGAAGAGAGGACTGAACTTCCAGTATTCCATTCCATTAGTTTTTTATGTGTGGTGCTTATTGGTGTAGAAGTGGCAGTAAAGAGGTAGATTTCTAAGATTTTAATGCAAATTTGAATTTAAGAGTCAGTTCTCTGCTAATATTTTTTTCATGAGATAAATTGAATAAATAATGCTGTTGACTCTGTGTCAGTGAGCACTTGTTCATTCCATCACATATGTCTAGTTGGGGAATAGGCCCAGCCGCACTTTCTAAGATTGTAGACAGTTAAAGATCTACCACCTCATAAGGATCACTTGAGCCCAAAAAGTCTAGGCTATAGTGAGCCATGACAGAATGAGACCCTGACTCTTAAAAAAAGTCCTAAAGTGGCTATGGAAAGATTTCTACTAGAGCAAGGTGAAGCAGTTTCCAGACGTTTTTTGACTAATGAAATTCTAACTGCTTTTACAAAGGGAGGAAAAAGCCTATTTTACTAGGCTGTGTCTGAACTATATATAAAATTTAATAAACTACTTTCCCAGCTTGACAGATTTGAAGATTTAGGTTCAAATCTGAACCATCTGGCATTTTTAACTATATTTCTCAACATGTCTCAAATATAAAAGTAAAAGAGCAAATCAGTACTCAGAACTCCTTAAACTACATGACCTTTGGGCTTCCCTTGGTGATTAAAGAAATTTGGAATTACTTCTGATTCTAGAACAGAGGCAGGATATGTACAAGGTGGGACCCAAAAACCAGAATTATCTTCTTGGAAGGGGGGCTCTTTGTAGAACAGGCTTCCCCCACTAGGTGTTACCTATCAACATCTCTGTACCAGCTAGCATTGATGTGAGATGCTGTATTCAGCTTCAGTGAATTTTTCTTTTTGAGATTCTTTCAAAACATTTGCCCATTTCATGATGGGAGACTTATGAGCATACCTGCCCACACTGTGCTGAGTTTTCAGCAGTTTTTGACCAAAAACAGCCTGACGCCAGTGCCCCACCCCCCTTGTTCACCCAATCTCACCCCGAGTGACTTTTTTTTGTTTCCCTGGATGAAAAAAGTCCTCAAAGGGAAACATTCTGCTGCTATGGAAGAAGTGAAACAAAAAATGGCAGAAGCACAAAAAGGCTGAAAATGGACAAGTTAAAGACTGTTTTGAGTAGTGGAAAAATCATCTTGATAGATGTATTACATCAAACAGAGAGTACTTCGAAGGTGACTGAAGTTTAAATATGTAAGAATAAATACACAATTTTTTATAAATAAATTCCAGGTTTTGGGGGGCTCCCCCTCAAAAATTCACTTGCATTCCTCTACAGATTGAAGTTTGCTTTATTTTATTTTTATTTATTTATTTATTTATTTATTTATTTTTTGAGTTGGAGTCTCACTCTGTCGCCCAGACTGGAATGCAGTGGCAGCTCCCAGCCATCGCAGCCTCGACCTGCTGGGCTCCGGCGATCCTTCTGCCTCAGCCTTCCGAGTTGCCGGAATTACAGGCATGCGCTACTACGCCTAGCTGATTTTTTGATTTATTGTAGAGATGAGGTCTCGCCAAGTTGCCCAGGCGGGTCTTGAACCCGCGGGCTCAGGCAATCCACTCACCTCAGCCTCCCCAAGCGCGGGATTACAGGCTGAGCCACCGAGCCCGGCTAGTTTGTTTTATTTTTATATTCATTATTCATTTTTCCCTTTACCACAGGCTAGAGTTAAACTGAATGGGTTTATCTTTTAAATTTAAAACACAAACCAGTGGCAATTAATTCCCTAAATATTTGCAACAGCAGAAGGAACAACTATAAATTATGCATACTGAAATCTGAAGAAATGGGACATAGGTGCCTTTCCCCTATCAAACACAAATCATATTGTAAAGGTATTCATGGAGT
The DNA here is from genome assembly GCA_963574415.1 of Tarsius wallacei. NCBI lineage: Eukaryota > Metazoa > Chordata > Mammalia > Primates > Tarsiidae > Tarsius > Tarsius wallacei. Next base: position 469 of record CAUYQG010039418.1, on the reverse strand, counting down.
CCCTTTTCTTTTTCTGAGTCAGAGTCTCACTCTGTCACCCAGGCTGGAGTGCAGTGTCACGTTGCTCATGGCCATCACAGCCTCGACCTGCTGGACTCGGGTGATCCTTCTTCCTCAAGTAGCTGAACTACAGGCGTGCGCTACCATGCCCAGCTAATTTTTGATTTATTGTAGAGACGATGTCTCACCATGTTGCCCAGGCTGGTCTCAAACCTACAGGCTTGGCACTCTTCTTGCCTCCGCCTCCCAAAGTGCTAGGATTACAGGCGTGAGCTACTGCGCCTGGCTCATGAAGTCACTTTTAAAAGAAGCTTGGTGGCTCAGCCTATAATCCCGTGCTTTGGGAGGCTGAGGTGAGTGGATTGCCTGAGCCCGTGGGTTCGAGACCCGCCTGGGCAACTTGGCGAGACCTCATCTCTACAATAAATCGAAAACTAGCTGAGTGTGGTAGCGCATGCCTGTAGTTCCA
>CAUYQG010039413.1:0-12789 GCA_963574415.1 Tarsius wallacei | reverse complement strand
GCCCAGACTGGAGTGCAGTGGCCGCTCCCGGCCACCGCAGCCTCGACCTGCTGGGCTCCGGCGATCCTTCCGCCTCAGCCTTCCGAGTAGCCGGAATTACAGGCGCGCACTACCACGCCGGCTAACATTCTATACCTTAATCAGCATGCTGATCCCAATTTCTCTATCTCTCTGTGAATAGTATTAATCTCCACAGTAGCCCAGACTCCATGTCCTTGAAGTCAACTTTTATTTGTATATTTTCTTACTGTTCCAAGTATCTTTAATCTTGCTTTCTAACATTTCCTGACTCTAACAGCAGTACCTGGTAGAGAGTATTTTTTTATTTTTAATTTTTTTTGAGTTGGAGTCTCACTCTGTCACCTAGGCTGGAATGCAGTGGCATGCTCAAGGCCACCACAGCCTCGACCTGCTAGGCAGCTCAGGTGATTCTTCTACCTCAGTCTTCCAAGTAGCTGGAACTACAGGCATGCAACACCACACCTGACTAATTTTTTGATTTATTGTAGAGACGAGGTCTCGCTAAGTTGCCCAGGCTGGTCTCGAACCTGTGGGCTCAGGCCATCCTCTCGCCTCGGCCTCCCAAAGTGCTGGGATTATAAGGGTAGAGAATATTTAATAAATATTTATTTCATGCACAAATACATTAGCAATTATATGCTAACTCATATTTGTTGCTTAATAAATTAGATACAATCCTTCTTATACCTCAATAAATTAGATACAATCCTTCTTATACCTCCTTTGTATCTCTTATCTTTCTAGTACAGTACTGTGTGCAAAAAGAGATGCTTAAAAATATTCAAATATGCAATTCACAAAATGGAGAACAGAGGAAAAGTACAGAAAACAGATACTACCATTTGAACTTAGGAGGTGGTGAAATGAAGCAGAGCTTCCTGATGTCAATGAACAGAGCACAAAAGAACTACATGCTACCAAATTTTAAAAGGAAAGAAACCTGGTACTAAATGTTAAGAATATTTAGGCTGGGTGTGGTGGTTCATGCCTATAATCCCAGTACTTTGGGAGGCCGAGGTGAGAGTACTGCCTGAGCCCATGGATTTGAGACCTACCTGGGCAACCTAGCGAGACCTCATCTCTACAATTGAAAAAAAAAAAAAAAAATAGCCGGGTGTGGTAGCATGTGCCTGCAGTTCCAGCTACCTGGAAGGCTGAAGCGGAAGGATCACCTGAGACCAGCAGGTCAACGCTGGGGTGGCCATGAGCATGCCACTGCACTCCAGCCTGGATGACAGAGTGAGATTCCGACTCAAAAAATGGAAAAAAAAAAAAAAAAAAAGAATATTTACAGGTATTTTCCATTAAATTGTTTAGACATTCTGGTTTTTCTCTAATGGTGGTGGCTGCTTGAGCTAGAGGCTTCTCATTCATTTTCCAAAAAATCTGATAGAAAGTATCATAAGAGCATAACTAACTTCATCATAACCCTTTCCCAATCCTTCTATCAATTGCAAGTAAATCTTCCTTCTTTAAATTCCTAGAGTATTTATATCTATATATCATTTTTGTTATGTATCCCTTTCTTTTTTAAAACATTTTTTTAGAGACAGGGTGTGATACATTGTCCAGGCTGATTTCAAACTCCTGGCCTAAAGTGATCCTCCCACCTTGACCTCCCATAGTGCTGAGACTGTAGGTATGAGCCACTGCGCCTGGCCAGTAGGCATCACTTTCAAATTTTTATTACACTTAATTATTTTATTAAAATAACTTCCTTATAAGGCTGTAACAATCTTTGGTACTTTAAAAAAAAAGTTTGTTGCTCCCAAGCACTATAGTACAAGATCTTACAAAAAGCAGGCATTTCTTAATATATATTGAAGAATAAACATAAGATACATCAATGCTAAGAAAAAAATTTGGTGACCTATTAATTCTACTTATAAAACTCATTATTAAGAAAAAGAATTAAACATGTGCTCAGCTTAATCACAGACTTAGGCAAAGGTATTATACTATAAAGGTTAGGAACACAAGCATTAGAGTTAGACTAAGACCTGGCAAGTTACTTAACTTGTCTGAGCTCAAGTACCTTTATCTATAAAATGGAGTTTCTGTGCAGATTTAATAAGACACTATGTGTTAAATTTACACAGCACAGCCGGGCTCGGTGGCTCAGCCTGTAATCCCGCGCCTTTGGGAGGCTGAGGTGAGTGGATTGCCTCAGCCCACGGGTTGGAGACCCGCCTGGGCAAGCAAGACCTCATCTCTACAATAAAATCAAAAAATTAGCCAGGCGTGGTAGCGCGCGCCTGTAGTTCCAGCTACTTGGAAGGCTGAGGCGGAAGGATCACTGGAGCCCAGCAGGTTGAGGCTGCGGTGGCCGGGAGCGGCCACTGCACTCTAGTCTGGGCAACAATGTGAGACTCCAACTCATTAAAAAAAAAAAAAAAAATTTACACAGCACAAAGTCTGGCATAAAATATACAGTGATTATAAAGACATCTTACATTCACTAAAATCTTCCATTTGGTTTTTAGTAAAAGGAAAGGACTGAAGATTTAAAATTAATTAGCGTTAAGATTTAAAAAGTAAAGAAAAATTAAAAACAGGGTGACCAAATATATAGTTTTTAGATTGAAATGAGACAAGTATGACAAAAGATCAGTCAAAAAAAAAAAAAAAGCTAAAGAAAAAATCTAAATAAGAACTTGTTTCAATCTATTAGTAATTGAAAGACACAGAATTACTATATTTACATACTATCTTTACAGTTGTCTGGTATTTTTCACAATTTTTTTAAAAAGATCTTTTAGAATTTGTCTACTGGTGATACAAATTAAAACAAAAAAAACTCCCCAGATAACTAAATTTAACCAGCTAGCAACTTGTTTCCAAACAGGGATAGAAGAGTATGACAACATTTTTTTTTTGTTGTTAAAAAACTAATTCAACAAAAATACTTAATCAGGCAGGATAATATATAAATGTTTCTCATGCAAGCACCGTATGTAGTGTTTTGTTTCCCATTCCTTTTACTTTTGTCACAATCATGTAATGACAAATATTTTGTTTACCTCATATTAATCACTTCATTTAAATTAGAATAAACATTTTATACATGCCCATCAGTCATATAAAATCAAAGTACAGATTTTTAGAAATAATTTCCCAGAATTTGGAGGATACCTTTAATAAACTGAAATATAAACAGAGAAATGTTATAGAAAATGAATAAAGCAATGGCTGAGGGGGGTAGCTCACACCTGTAATCCCAGCACTTTGGGAGGTAAGGCAAAAGGACTCCTTGAGTCTAGGAGTTCAAGACCAGGCTAGGCAACATCGCAAGATTTCATCTCTACAAAAAAATCAAAAAATTAGCTGGGCATGGTGGTACACACCAATAGTCCCAGCTACTCGGGAAGCTGAGGCAAAAGGAACTCCTGAGCCCAGGGAGCTGAGGCTGTTATGAGCCATTACTGCACTCCAGCCTGGGTAACAAAGCGAGACTCTGACTCAAATACATAAACAAACAATAAAAAGACACTAAAACAAGAAGAATACACAGCATGATTCAAAACTCAGACTGAAAATGAAATAATCTTTTAAATTATTATTTTTATTTTTTAGAGACAGGATCTCATTCTGTCACCCAAGCTGGAGGATAGTGGTGCAATCACAGTTCATTGTAAACTAAAACTCCTGGGCTCAAGAGATCATCCTGCCTCAGCCTCTTGAGTACAGATATTCACCTCTACGCCCAGTTAATTTAAAACAAAAAATATGTACATATTTTTAGAGACTGGGTCTTGCTATGTTGCCCAGGCTGGATGTTTTTCAATTTACTCCTCTCCTTCCTTTGGTCTCAGTGCCCTAACTTTTAAAAAAATTTAATTGTTGCTCTAAAATGTTTATTTCCTATATTTTCTTTTCTTTTAAAGGTTGAAGAAGAATTGAAAACTCCAGTTAATAGAGACATGCAAGTTTTGTTCTGATGACAAAACCTTTAGGAATTTTCTCTCTGTAATCTTTCATTAGTCCCAAGAGTAATCATACAAATTCTCTATAAGTAAGCTCAAAACTGTCTTTCGAATGTACAAGGAACAACTGACAAAAGCTATACATTCTGCTGACTGGCACAGTACTTTGCTATTAAGAAAGTATTACTCACACCACATGTACTAAGTCTAGACTCCTCTAAAATTATAAATTTGGTGCAAATTTACTTTTTTTAAAAAGCAAAGTTCTGTTTTAGAATAGCTTATAATAATTCTCTTTTTAAAATCACACCTAATCATACAAACTACAAAAATTTGAGATCTTTTGTGGGACATTTTATTCAGAACACCTGTTATTCTGCTTTTATTAATACTTATTTTTTCCAACCTGAAAATGTGGCAATAAAACTCAGAAATTAACCTCAAGCAAATTCTTATGCTTCAAGGCAATGATTTTTCCACTTACATCAACTGTATTTTCAGTTTCACACTCCTGTATTGCTGCCAGAGCTGTGAGAATGACTTGAAAAACTTACAGGAACAAAATCAGAATAATACTAATTTTTTTTAAAAAGGAGAAAAGAAAACCTAGCTGCAATTTGTTTACTGGCAATTTGACATTTTTGTATATCCTTTCTGGTTCCTGTCTTCCACACAAAAAAGAAGCAATACTTTATTACCTGTCCCTAAGAAAAAAAGTATCAATTCTAAAAATCTTCTGAAGCTACTCTTTTCTTTTTTGGAAAGTGAACTTTTGCAATATACTGAAAAAAAAAAAAAAAAGGTACACACCTCTGAATGTTCATCTCTCTCATCTATAAGTCTTTTTAGATGTAATGCCATATTTTTCAAGAGTGGTTCTATGTCCTCCTGAGACATATCAGTCACTTCCATCCACTGGAGATCAAATACATTTTCCTGATTATGGGTTACCTTTAGAAAAGCAGTAAGATTATGGGTTACCTTTAGAAAAGCAATAAAAATAAACAACCAAAATAATTGCTAATACTTAAAATTCTATTTCATTATAGCATAATACAACTAAAATTTTACATAACCCATATAATAAAAACATGAAGAGCTAATATAATGTAAAAAGAAGAACATTTACTATTAATGATGAAAACACGACTAAAAATTATTTTTAACCAAATATAATCTTTAAATGAAGTAATATTCATTTTCTAGTTAAAAAAGGAAAATATTTAATTCAAGACATTTCTAAAGGAAAGTAAAACTGATATATCTAATAACTTCTTTAACAAATCAATTAACCTTTTCTTTAGATAGGACTTTTAATTTATTGTACTTGAATGCAAAAGCAAAAGGTTTTTAATCTTATAGGATGTTACTGCATGTTTATAATTGAATAGGTAAGTTTTTATAGATTCTGAAGATGACACTGTCACAGAAACTTAGGAGAAGGGACTCTCAATATAAAGATTTTTAGAAGAATGGAAAAGTTATATAAGTGAATATGTATTTCTTGTCTTCCATTTCTCATTGTGATTCTGATATTTTCTTTAACTTTCAAAACAAACAGCAAAAATAACACTTTCAAGAATGGTGGCGAACTGAGTAACTTGTAATACTCAGCATTTATTCAAAATGAAATAAAAACACACTGCTAGCATAAATAAACATATATATATGAGGGGGGATGCCCAAAAAACAGAATTATCTTTTGGAGGGCGGACTCCTCATAGCACACTTGGAATTTGCTCCTCTGGATCAAATGGTCAACCAAAGTTTTTATCTGAAAGTTTTGAGAAGGTTGCGTCACAATTTGCAAAAGAAACGTCCCAAGCTGTGGCAAACAGGTGATTGGTTCCTCCACCATGACAACACACCTGCCCATACCACGCTGAATATTCAGCAGTTTTTGACCAAAAACAGCATGATCTCCATGCCTCACCCTCTCTATTCACCAGATCTCACCTCAAGTAACCTATTTTTTTGTCTGTTTTCCCAGATGAAAAAAGTCCTCAAAGGGAAACATTTTGCCGATGTGGAAGAGGTGAAACAAAAAACAGTAGAAATGCTAAAAGGCATCAAAATTGACAAGTTCAAAACTGTTCTAGCAGAGGTAAAAAGTGTCTCAACAGATGTACTGCATCAAATGGAGAGTATTTTAAAAGTGACTGAAGTTTAAACATGTAAGAATACACAATTTTTTATAAATAAATTCCGATTTTTGGGGTCCTTCCTCATATAAAGGGAGACTACCAATAAAACTATATTATGTAAAGTACTAATATGCTTACTGTTGACGACAATGTTATTGACAAGAAATATAGGCTCTGTGAATGTTAGCTAAGAGAAAAGATGATCTATGGAACACAAAAGCCATCTAACTAAAGAATATTTTACACACTAACAATTTTCAGTATTTAAAAATTTTTTCCCTTTTCTAATAACATGTAAAATTTAACATATTCTAGTTCTAAAAAGTCTTCATAAGATTAAAAGCATAAAAGTAGACAGATGCAGAAACAGCAGCTTTTAAGATCTCAAGTAAATTTTTTTAACTTCAATTCGACATTGCCAGAACGCCCTAGATTTAAGCTTTTAGATGAATGTTACAAATCACTAACATGTTTACAATTCAAGTAAAATCTTCAATAAAAATTATGCTATGCCCGTTCATTCAAAAGAAAAATCACTAGAATGACATACTAAGCTTATACTCTTACCTCACTATCGTTTTGAATGAAAAGCAGAGTTTCACTTTCTGCCGTTTCCATTTACTACCTTGTAATTTATTTTGTGTTTTCTAACAAAAATATATACCTCATTCTTCAAATAACACCTGCTTGTGTCTCCAAAGATAAAGGCAACAGTATATGTGTAGTTCGCATTGTGCAATATATAAGATGATTCATTTAAGAAACTATCTCTAAGGAGAAGACAATTTATATTTGATCCATTTATATTTGATCTTGATTTGTTTGTGCTTATCCAATGACTTTAAATATTTTGGGATATAAACAATATGCCACAATTTCATAATTAGTACATAAAAATTGTGTACAGGTCATTACCTCTTGAATATGTGCAGCAACTGCTGCTTTTGTATCAAAATCTAAACCTTGAATTCTTTCAATAAATTCTTCTTTCTTCTGACACTAAAATAAATGAATAAGATAATCAATCATACTTTGAAGGATATAGTTCTTAAAATGTTGTAAATAACTAATACTTCATCAGGCTTGGCTATGTTTTCAACAGTACAGTAAGAGTTTTGTTTTGCATTCAAATGGTCTAAGGTATTTAGCAGATAACATTTAGAAACATTTATTTTAAAAAGCAAGGCACTGAAAACCTATACTATTTTTATGTTGGAAAGTTCTAAAGTGGAAAACCATTGCACAACCCATCTGAGGTCAGTACAATATTATTATGCTAACTTTACACACAGAAGAAGTAAAGAATCAAGAACTTGTTTCAGGGAGGGTAAGTTTCTTGCCAAAAAACACAGTGAGTCAGTGGCAGAATTAGGAATACAGCCAAAATGCTCAGTCAGTCGCTGGCTATCACCAAACAACACAGCCTTTCTTCTTGGAAAAAAAATTTTAAGCAATTTTTACTTCAAGCTTACAATTCACTCTCACATCTTCATTCCTATCAATCTCAATAAAAGAAACTCACTTTTGTGGCCCAGTTCAACATTTATAAGGTAATACAATAAATATTTGATTTGTTTCTAATATAACATAAAGTTACTAGGGGCAAAATTTAAGAATGTATATACAAAGTAACATGTAACCAAATGGAATAAAGGTAGCAATTCTTTATTGTGTAACTTTTTTTAAAAAAAGCTTTATATAAATTACAAATATTAAAATACAAACCTCATCTTTTTTCTCCCAATCAGTATTAACAGTTTAACAAGGCCTCTTAATCCCTACTTCCACTACATCTCTTATGCTGCAAACCAACTGCTAGTATAACCCTATTCTTGTAGCTACCAAATGAGAAGTGCATACAAAACAGACAGCACCGCCTTGCCTAACTTAGATGCATCTCCTGGGCCAATTGCTGAACTAATAGTAAAGACAATATACTCACAAAAATAAAAACTAGCAGCTCTTTGATCATGAAACTTATAAGGATCTGATTCATACTCCATACATTTATTTTATCAAATTGTAACACAAATTCTACTGCCATACAATTTAAACACACTCCAATCAGTGCAGAAAGTTCTATATCTTCTAAAAATACAATTATTAGGATGCAATGTTTAAAACAAAATTGCTAGACATGTACAATCCTAGTTGTGATTAGAAGTCAGGATTTTGGGTTGATGGGATCAAAATTATTGAGTGTAAAAACAAGAATTTTGGCTGGGCATGGTGGCTCATACCTGTAAACCCAGCACTTTGAGAGGTCAAAGCAAGATGACTGCTTGAGACCAGGAGTTCGAGACCAGCCTGGGCAACACAGCAAGATCTCATCTCTATTTTTAAAAAAATAAATTTAAAGGAAAAAAAAAACAAGAATTTTTGATATTTGACAGGCCTTGTGAGAAAAATTAAGAATTACTTTCTAATTGTACACTTGTAACATATATAAAATAACTTACTTTTCAGGTATAAAAACTTCAATTTTTAAATTTAACCCTTCCAAAATTTTTGACCTAAACAAAGTTTCTAAGTCAATCAGAATATAAAACTAAAGGGTTATTATAAAAGGTAATGACTATAATTACCAGAGAGTCCCCAAATTTACCTGCCATCTCTTTCTCTGCCTTCAGTTTAAATAAAACATACACACTTCCCTTTTCTGAGACCCAGGACCACTTTTTCTTTACTAGTACTATCTTTAGGAGTTCATCCTTTAGCATGATATCAATATAAATCAATGAGAATTTTTCCTTTATCCTTAAAATACACACAACTTCTACTAAATACCACCCTAATTCAAACATATTCTGAAAATATTTTCTAAATAGGTTAGGCTTTTTTCAAGAATATAGACAGAATTTCATAGGCTCTTGAAGGACAGGACAAGAGAAAGACTGTCAAGATGGAAAAGAGACAGAATTAAGAGAAGATTCAAGTTTTGAAAATGAATTATCAGACCAAATGTTCTATATCAGAGTTGTCTAATATAGTGATCGCTAGCTACATGTAGCTGCTGAATACTTAAAATATAGCTAGTGCAACTGAGAAACTGAAAATTTCATTTTATTTAAACATAATTAATTTTAATTTAAATAGCCACATGTGACTTGAGGCTACCGTATTAAGCAGTCCAGCTCTAGAACATAAGAAAAGTCTGGTGTTAAAAACAAATACATATATAAATAATTTAATTCCAGCTATAAAGACTCTTGCAAAGACTAAACAATCATCAGCAAATTATTTTTTTCCACTTAGAATTATGCTCTCTATATCTTTATGTAAAGTTTTTAAACTGTCATGGACATTTAAATTACTTTTAACTGTATTGTTGTAATTGATTCCTAAGACAACAGATTACCATAATAGTCTAAGAATATAAAAACTGGGATGTAGGAAAAGTGAAAAAAAGTTATTTGGGTAGAAGGTAGAAATGGATCAGAGAGCTTAAGCTTTTTTTATTTTTAAATCCACACCCCCTCAGTTGTTGTTTTTTTTTGGGGTTTTTTTTTTTGAGACAGGATGTCACTCTATCACCCAGGCTGAAATGCAGTGGTACAATCACAGCTCACTGCTGCCTTGACTTTCTGGTCTCAAGCCATTCTCCTGCCTCAGCCTCCTGAGTAGCTGGCACTATACACTTGGCCAATTTTTGTTGAGAAAGGTCTTCCTATGTTGCCTAGGCTGGTTTTGAACTCTGAGGTCAATCAATCCTCCCAACTGAGCCTCTCAAAGAGCTGGGATTTATAGGCATGACCCACCACACCCAGCAAAGCTCTTAATACATTATTCCTCAAATTCTTCATATTTTCAACACCTGGTACTTTCAATCCTCTCTGTTGTTAAAGAAAGAAGATAGGCTTATGTGAAAAAGCTACAGTGAAATAAAAAAAAGGGCACCCAAAACAAACCAAAAAATCATATTATAGCTCTAAACAATTCATGGTTTTACCAGTGATCAAAATATGCCACATATAAGAGTAGAAAAATTAAAATTCCTTTTATGAAATATTATCAAAAAAACAGGAATTAACAAATGTTGGCAAGGATGTGAAGAAACTGAAACCATTCAGCATTGCTGGTGGGAAGGTAAAATGGTATAGTACTATGGAAACCAGTATGGCAATTACTAAAAAAATAAAATAAATAGAATTACCCTATGATCCAGCAATTACACTTCTGAGTAGAATGGAAAGCAGTGACTCAGACAGATATTTGTACATCCATACTCACAGCAACACTATTTATAATAGCCAAAAAGTAGAAGTAACCCATGTGTTCCTCAACAATGAATGGATAAACAAACAATGAATTATTATTCAGGCTGAATAAGGAAGAAAATTTTGACATAACACAAATGAACCTTAAAGAGATTATGCTAAATAAAATAAGCCAGTCACAAAGGAAAAAATACTTAATGATTCCATTTATATGAGGTACCTAGAGTAAACAATTTCACAGAAAGTAAAATGGTGGTTGCCGAGGGCTAGTGACAAAGGGGAGAGGGAGTTATTTTTTAATGGGTATAAAGTTTTAGTTTCAGAAGATGAGAAAATTTCTAGAGATGGATGCATGGTGGTAACGATTATACAACAATGTGAATGCACAATAATCAGAATACTACCAAACTACATATTTGAAAATGGCTGAAATGGCAAATTTCCCCTTACGTACATTTTACCACGGTTACAAATTAAAATTAAAGTAGTACCTATATCAGCAAAAAAAAAAAAAAAAGCTCTTTAAATTGAGCTACATTTGCTATTTTTATGTATTCTCAGAAAAAATAAATGCCTCTACTAGAAATTGTTTTATTTCCATTTTAACTACCACCCTCTCATGTTACCGAGGTTGCAGTGTTGTGGCTACTTGCAGGTGCGAGCACAGTGCACTGCCACCTTGAACTCCTGGCCTCAAGCAACATTCCTAAGTAGCTGGGACTAAAGATGCATTGCCACACCCTGCAGAAATTGTTTTATTTCCTAAAAAAGTAATATGGTAATTATAGTTCTAAAATGCTAACTTTTAAGACCCTTTACAGATCATTGATGGATAAACAATAGATTGTAGCCCTCAAAAGACCAAGATCAAAACTGGTTTTCAGAATCAAATATTAATGTTAGAATCTCTTTTGCGGGTACCTATAAAGGTCAAAATGTTAATTCCAACCACACTTGACCAAACTCAGTTACTTCCAGCACTACTCAACCTGGACGAAGTCCAAAACAAGTTATATTTCTGGATACTAAATAGCCAGCATTGATATAAAACCTAACTTCTGCTGAAGAGGAGTGAATTTTACAGTCTTTAGAACAAGGAAATTTCCAAACAACAAATACCGCAAAAATTTTTCCTTCTCGGTGTAGGATGGTTTCACTTATGAATCTTTCAACTATCTCAGGGCTAGAATAGAGTCAAATACATGGATGAAAATTCTAGTTGATGCTCAGAACTGACTCAGGAGACTTGTGTTTTATTCATTGAAAAATATTCTGGAGGAACCTGAGTTAGCCAGCCAATAATAAAAATACCCAAGCCCTGTCGTCAGACAATTTTCTTCATTTTCAAAGTCATTTCTGTGGCTTTTATTTTGTGCATATTTAAGGGTAAAAAAAATCTTATTATAACTTATTCTGTAAGGTAAAATTTTTAGATATTGGTCAACTTTGCTGTTTTTGAATGCTGCTTCCTCTTAAGAATTCCCTATTTGTTTCTTCAAAAAAAGAAAATATTTTTTCAATTTCCCAAGGCTGGCTTTTTTTCTATTTCTTATCATGAATATAATATCTTTTGAAACCTGTGGTACACTGATTTCCTGAGCTCTAATATATTAGCAACCTTTATCTTGCTATTTCTACCTACAAACCATAATGATAACAGATAAAGTTGACCAAGATGTTGGAAAACATATTTATGCCACTTTTATTAATATATTATATACTAAACATGAAAATGTTAAACCTGTTCAATTAGTACACAAACAAATTTTCTATATTAGAGAGGACTAGAATTCTAGAAAGTGTTCCAACAATACTTGTTCCCTGACTGGTTTCCTCAATAGTTTCTTCTCCAGAAGCACATTTTGGCTCTTTAACATCAACAAAGATTTCTAAGTGTTCACACAGTGACAGCTAAAGGCTGACAGGAGGTTTGGATTATTATACATTTAATGTTATTAGCACCACAGTATGAAATCTAAACTCAAAGCAAGTGACAAATCCAGTCCTTTATAACCCAATCCATGTAAACTCTACAGTTTAATCTCTTACTATTCTCCTGCCTGAATGTTACATTCCAGTCATACTTAATGTTCCTTGAACAAGTTGTTTTCTCAACATCTTTGCTTTCCTTTCAAATATTACCTTATCAGAGGGCTTCCCACACACTACAAGCAAACTTAAAATACTTCTACACACCAATGTATCTTGTAATTATCACCCTGTAGCCTTATTCTTTGGTCTGTCTGCCTCTAAAATTTAGTCTTCAAAGTTTGTGCTTTTTTGCTAAAATTTATTTCTCTCTCTTCTTTTTTTTTGAGTTGGCGCCTCACTCTGTCTCCCAGGCTGGAGTGTAGTAGCATGTTTACGGCTGCCACAGCCTCTACCTAATGGGCTAAGGCAATGCTTCCACCTCAGTCTTTCAAGTAGTTGGAACTACAGGTGAGGGCCACCACGCCCAGCTAATTTTTTTATTTATTATAGAGA
>CAUYQG010039412.1:0-71615 GCA_963574415.1 Tarsius wallacei | reverse complement strand
AAAAAAAAGAACTTAACATATATTATTTAACTGTATTATGTTTGAATCCATGAGCCAGCCTCTCTTCAAACAAAAGGTGTGTTTTGCTAACCCTTTGCATTGTTTATTTGTCTCTATTTTTTTAGTTCTGCTCTGATTTTTTTTTTTTTGAGTTGGAGTCTCACTATGTCACCCAGACTGGATTGCAGTGGCCGCTCCCAGCCACTGCAGCCTCGACCTGCTGGGCTCCAGCGATCCTTCCGCCTCAGCCTTCCAAGTAGCTGGAATTACAGGTGTGCGCTACCACGCCCGGCTAATTTTTTTGATTTATTGTAGAGATGAGGTCTCGCCAAGTTGCCCAGGCGGGTCTTGAACCCACGGGCTCAGGCAATCCACTCACCTCAGCCTCCCAAAGGCGCGGGATTACAGGCTGAGCCACCGAGCCCGGCTTGCTCTGATTTTTAATATTTCTTTTCTTCTACTAATTCTGGGTTTGGGTGTTCTTGTTTTTCTTGTTCTTTGAAATGCATCATTAGATTGTTTATTTGAAAACATTCTACTTCTTTGATGTAGGCATTTATTGTTATAAACTTCCCTTTTAGTACTACTTTTTGCTAGTATCTAACAGGTTTTGGTACATTGTGTTTTGATTTTCATTTGTTTCAAAAATTGTTTTATTTCTTTCTTCATTTCCTCCTTTGTCCAATGGTCATTCAGGAGCAGATTATTTAATTCGTATGTGTTTTTATAATTTCTGAAGTTCTTCTTGTTATTGATTTCCAGTTATATTCCACTGTGGTCTAAAAGGTGTTTGTTTAATTTTCATTTGGTTTACATTTATTGAGACGTTTTGTGTTTTACCATAGAGTCTATCCTGGAGAATGTTCTATGTGGTGCTGTGAAGAATGTGTATTCTGTATCTTTGGATGAAAAGTTCTGTAAATGTCTGCTAGATCTATTTGGTTGTGTAGTTTATATCCTGTGTTTCTTTTCTGGGTTTTTTTTTTTTTTTTTTTCTGTTTAGATGATTTGTCTAATGTTGAGAGTGGGGTTTTGAAGTCTCCAACTCTTATTGTATTGAAATCTATCTCTCCCTTTAGATATAATAATATTTGCTTTATATATCTGGGTGCTCCAGTGTTGGCTGCATATATATTTAGAATTGTTATGTATCTTGCTGAGTTGACACCTTTATCATTATAGTAACAGCCTACATTGTTTCATTTTACTATTTTGACATAAGGTTTGTTTTCTCTGATGTAACTATAGCTATTTTGCTTACTTTTTGTTTCTGCTTGCATGAAATATTTTTTCCATCCTTTTACTTTCAGTCTATATATGTCTTTGCAGGTGAGATAAGTTTGTAGGCAGCATATATATTAGTAATTTTTAAAACTAATCCAGTCTATGTCTTTTAAGTAAAATGTTTAATCTCTTTACATTCAAGATTACTAGTGATATGTAAGGTCTTGTTCCTGTCATTTTATTAATTTATTTCTGGTTGTTTTGTGTATCTTTTACTTTCTTTCTCTTGTATTATCATTTTGGTTTGGTGGCTTTCCTTAGTGGCAATATTTGAGTCTTCCTTATTTGTGTGTTCATTTTACCAGCAGTTTTTATATTTTTGTGTGTTATTATTATGAAAGATATTGTTCTTTTATCTCAGGCTGTAGAACTCACTTAAGCATTTCTTGTTGGACTGGTCTAGTTGTGATGAATTTCCTCAGCTTTTGATTGTCTGGAAAAGTCTTGATTTCTTTTTGTTTATGAAGGCTAACTTTGCTGGGAATAGTATCCTTGGCTGGCAGAGTTTTTTTTCTGTTTTGTTTTGTTTTGTTTTTAACCAGTTAAAACATATCATTCCATTATTTCCTGTAAAGTTTCTGCTGAGGTATCATCTGATAGGTGTTATTTTTATAAATGACTAGACATTTCTCTATTGCTGCTTTTAGAATCTCTCTTTCACTTTTGACAGCATGACTATAATGTTCCATGAAAATAATATCTTTGAATTGTGTATCTTTGGTGGTCTCTAAGTGATGTGGATTTTTCAGGTCAGCCTGGGCTTCGAGAGTGTCAACTCAATGGGCCAGCAAGCCCCAGAGTGCCATCAAGGGGCTGGTAAGCCTAACCCCGAAAGTGTCAGCTCTAATGGGCTGGCAAGCTAAGCCCTGAGAGTGTTGCGATCCGGTGGGGGAGGGGGCTGGCAAGCCAAGCCCTGAGAGTGTTGCTGGTTGGGTGGACTGGCAAGCTTAACCCCCTGGGTGTCTCAGCTTCTGAGTCCTGCCATCTTCTGGCAGCTCTCCTGGTTCAGCTGGCTCTGTCGGCTGGCAAGCCAGCCTCTGGGGTGCATGGTTTTTCGGTTCGGACCATCTGTAGCTCTTTAGGTAGCAGCTCTTAAGGGTCGAGGTTCTTGTCTTGTGCCCAGGAAGAATGAGGGACACAGTTGGCTGGAAAGTGAGTAAGCAGTACTTACTGAGAGGACAGAGAAGCTCCCACAGTGGGAGGGGACCCAAAAAGGTTGCCAGTCTGGGACCAAAGCCTGGTGCTTATATAGCCCTAAGTCCAAGCCAATTGGCTTGCACTAGCTGTGAGCTGCTGCTGTTTTGATTAGTCAGTATTAAGGACCCATGGCAGAAGGTAGGGGCCTAATGGTGAGCTGATTGGTTGCTTTTTGATCCCAGCAGTGAGGACTTCAGCTTTAGCTTGAGAGGCTTGCAGGGAGCTTCTTTACCAATGCTGAGCCTGAGAGGTCTGCCAGGAGTTTACTACATTGTTACAAGGGAACGGGCCTGTCTGTCTGCCTAGCCTTTCTCTAGCTATCTCCTGTCTCATAAGCTTCCACCATCTGGATGTCTAAATATCTTGTTAGATTTGGAAAGTTTTCATCTCTTATTATGTTCAAGAGGTTTGAGTAATTTCCTGTTCACTTTCTGGAACACTAAAAATTCAGATATTTGCTTATTTTATGGTGTCCCACATATCATATAGGTTTGCTTATTCGTTTTAATTCTTATTTAATTATATATTTTTTCTGACTGAGTTATTTCAAAAGATCTGTTTTCAATCTTGAAATTTTTTTCTTCTGCTTGATCTAGTCTATTATTAAAGATTTTCAAAGTATTTTGTATTTCATTTAACAAATTATTCAGTTTTAGAATTTCTGTCTGCTTCTTATTAATAATGTCTATTTGGTGAATTTTTCATTCATGTCTTTATATCTATCGTTTTTCTGATTTCTTTATCTTATTTTCCATTATTCTGTATTATTTCACAGAGCTTCTTTAATCTCAACATTTTGAATTGTTTTGCTAGGATGTCACAAATTTCTTTTTGATTGGAGTCTGTCACTGGAGAATTATTGTATTCCTTTGGAGTTGTCAGTTTTCTTGCGGCGTTTTTTATTTCTTGTGTTATGTTGATATCTGCACATCAGGTGTAACAGTTGCTTCTTTCAATGAAGCCATATGGTGTTGATCAGGAAGGGCCCTTTGCCTGTCATAGTAGTTTTGATATGCTTCCTTAAGTTGTAAACAGTTTCAGTGGTGGCTATGATTCCCTCAGAGACTTGGGATACTGTTGTTAGTTGAGGTTGTAATGAAGTTTTCCAGGGGACTTGAACACCAGGTGGGTCAGTCTTCATGCCCCAGTGGTCATAGTGGTGATTTGGGTGTACCTGTCCTTGAGCCCCAAGGAGTTGTATGCTGGAACTGGTAGTGAGTCCAGATAGGCCAATTACTGGGCAGCCAGGTTGCTTGCTTGAGCAATAAATGCTAGCAGTGGATCTTTGTGTTGGGTCTGTTTCTTCTCTTTTTTTTTTTTTTTTTTTTGAGTTGGAGTCTCACTCTGTCACCCAGACTGGAGTGCAGTGGCCACTCCCGGCCACCGCAGCCTCAACCTGCTGGGCTCCGGCGGTTCTTCCACCTCTGCCTTCCAAGTAGCTGGAACTACAGGCACGTGCTACCACACCCAGCTGATTTTTTTGATTTATTGTAGAGATGAGGTCTCGCCAAGTTGCCCAGGCGGGTCTCGAACCCGCGGGCTCAGACAATCCACTCACCTCAGCCTCCCAAGGCGCGGGATTACAGGCTGATCCACCGAGCCCGGCTGGGTCTGTTTCTTGAGCCATGAGGCAGCAGGTATGACTTAGGTGATGGCAATAGCAGTGCTGGAACAATCCTCTGAGTCCCAAGCAGTCTATGTAGGCATAGACAGTGGTTGTGGTGGGCTGGATGAGACAGTTCCCAGGCCTGCAGATGGCATATGTGAGTGGGTGTCAGCTGAATGATAGAGGCAAGTGGTGTGGGTCCAACATAAAGCCCCCAGGAAGAGTGCTCAGGTTCCAGTGTTAGTGGACTGGCCTGGGCTATCCCCAGGCACTAGACAGTGTGCTCAGGTATACTGGCAGGGATGGAGTCAGACCAGATGAACCAGTCCTCAGGCTGCTAGTGGTGTGTGCACATGCTGACTGTTATAGGAAAGGGAAAGGGTGGTCCCTAGGTCACTAGCAGTTACTCAGGTGGAAGCATCAGTGGCGCACTGTGGTCCCGCTTCTGAGGTGGGCAGGATTGCTTTTAGTGGGAGCAGCCTTAGGTAGAAAGCTGGAAGCACATGATTTGCTTGTGCTTCAGCCTTGGCAGCAACAGGAATAGCAGTTTCAGGCGGTAAAGCTTACCCTCAGGTTGTGTCCAAATGCATAGTTACCCCTCTCTTTAAGGGGTAGTGTCACCACCAGTGGCTTACTCTTTGGTCCCAGTGGAAGCAGCAGCCAGTAGCAGCAGGTGCCATGGTTGGGGCAGCCCTTCATCATGGCCACTCCTCTGCTGAGGTGGAACAAGTTTGCTGCCTGCAGCTCCCACCTTGTCCTGGTGGCAGCTGCTGGAAGTAAAAGCGGCTGCAGGTAGGAAATGTTAATGAAGTTCTGGGGATTTGGGGGCCTCAAGGTAGGATGCAGTTCAGTTGAGATTTTGCTCTCAAAATGGTGTTGTGCTGTAGCTATACTGTCACACAGGCTTCAGGTAGCTATGTTAGTCTCAGGGTTTATGTTAGTCAAGGGCTCTTCTCTGGGCAGGATTGCCAGAGTCTGCAATAGGAGTGTGGACCACTGAGGTTTTCTCACTTACCCTTTTCCTACATTGGGAAGATCTTCAGGTTCCCAGCCATTCCTGACCAAGCAGGCTGCTTTGCTTCCCTCTTTTTTCTTGCGTTAGGTGTTTCCTGTCACCTCTTTGTTGAATTTTAGTGTTCCCTCTCTGAGTGGCTATCTACTCACTATTTTGGTCCTTCTTTGGGGAAGAGGGAGTCTCGGATGTATTTATTCAGCCATCCTGAAGTTCTTCCATTTCTATTTTTACATGCACTCTTCCTTATGTCTTCTGATCATGAATGTAATGTTTATCTTTTTTGTTTTATTCTAAGACTCTATGTGCAACCTCTTTCTGGAAGTAATCTTTGTAAAATCGCAGGGACTGTTATTAAAAACCGTTTAAAATCAATAAGCTTTAAATGAAAACAAGATACTTTATCTTGTAAAGTTTTAATTTCCCAGCCATCTGTCATGGTCATACTCATTGTGACCATAGCTGTATCATTTAAATAAATAGTCCTTATTTTTTCAGCTCCTGATATTAATATTGAGGTATTTCAAACCAATGGAAATAACTTCATGCTTCTCTTGGAATAATAAGATTGTAATTTGGTATCACATCTATTTGATTATTATTTTATATTGACTCTCAAATACCTATTGGATGTCTCCATTACACACAAGCACTGGAAAATAGAAACATATTCTCTGCCTTCTTTCCCCTTCATATCTGTAACATTTTCCGCTCCTTATTTCCAATAACAGAGAATGATGCCACTATTCAGTGCTCCAGCAGATCTGTGGGTCCCCCCAGTTTCTTTCTTCCATCATTTCTTACACTCACCGCACAGTTGTCATTCAACTAAGTGTTTGGCATACTATGCTCACCAGTCAAAGACACCCAAGAATACATCTAAAGTCAAACAATGCTGGTTCTATTACTCACTGCAACAAGAGAGGCCACACAGCATGGGACCATTGAGCTGCCTCTATAAGAGTGTATTAGAACAGACTCAATATAAGATTTGGCCTCGTGTTAGATGATTTGGGGAAGGTTTCAGGAAGCAGAGATTTGTTCTGATTGAGTGCTGTTAGTAAGCAAAGATAATTGTTGACATGACATCTTAATAATTTATCCAGAAAGAGGGAGAAACAAAAGTAGGCTAGAGCTATAATTGGTAAAAGCAAAATAAAAACAAGCAAACACAGCACTCATTCATATTACTTAGGAGAGTGATACTTGGTCGTTTTTGTGGTTTGCACAGGCTTCCTTACTTTGCTTGTGCTCAGATATACTTGCAGAGGTGTCTTGGTTGGCTCTCAGTTCATTACTGTCACAGGTATGGTCTTCTATAAGAAAATGCCTTGGCTGTTGGTGCCAGGTCCCATTGTTTATTCCCTGCTGACATGGTCAGCAGTATATATTGATCTGTCTTTTCCTCACAGGAGCTGTATTCCTTCAGATGTATACTACTCTCTAAGTTTGCCTGAGTGCTTAGTATTTTATATCTACCTGTCTTTTGAAAGATATTCCCTTCTCATAGAATGTATGAGTTCTGTATTTTTAGTTCTATTAACTCCTATCTTTGTCATCCCAACTTAGGGCATCCCTCGGAAAATCATTTCTAATTAAGCCACATTTTAAATGATGCCCACCCCCACATACCTCCATGGCATCTATAAATAAATAAACTTTATAAGGTTTTGGACTATATGTATTGTACTCACTACTGTACCGTCAGCACTGAGCACAAATAGTGGGCTACCAGAACATACTTGTTGAAGGAAAAAGTGAATCATTTACTGTGTACTTGTCTCTGCATAACATGAAGGGCAAAAACTTAGACAGAAATTAATAACTACAGTCTTGCTCTCAATATCACTTGAGAATCATTTAGTGTTATAAATTCAAAAACTGTTAGATACATTTAATTCAGATGAATGAAACTTTGTGGTGGGGGTGTGTGTGCACTGAGGAAGTGAATTAAGAAGGAGATTATGTGGCTATGCTGCTGTAGTTAATTTCTTTTTTTTTTTGAGTTGGAGTTTCACTCTGTCACACAGACTGGCTTGCAGTGGCCGCTCCCAGCCACCACAGCCTCGACCTACTGGGCTCCGGGGATCTTTCCGCCTCAGCCTTCCAAGTAGCTGGAACTGCAGGTGCGTGCTACCACGCCCGGCTAATTTTTTTGATTTATTGTAGAGATGAGGTCTCACCAAGTTGCCCAGGCGGGTCTGGAACCCACGGGCTCAGGCAATCCACTCACCTCAGCCTCCCAAAGCGTGGGATTACAGGCTGAGCCACCAAGCCCGGCTTGTAATTAATTTCTTGCTGGCACACAGAAAGTGACATTCTTTTAGTTTTACAAATTCAAGTACTGTGAAAACAACAGCTTCATATGTAGGGAAAAATGTTAGCTTTGCTCTGCTTTTGCAAAAATAAATGTTTGTTCAAAAATTTGATTCAACATCACTGTCATCTGCTCCTTAGGAATCCAGAAAATTGTCATTGTGGGGAACTGCATATGCTAAGTTCAGAGCTACATAGAGAGAACCATTTGCTTTATAATTTAAGGCATAGGAAATTCATGCTGTCTGTAACATCCAGCACACTTAGAAAATGAATAGCAATGAATGTGAAACCAGATGAGACAGGTGCCTTGACAAAACAACACTAAGGGGAAGCTTGATTGCTTCACTCTCATGTGCTGGTGACTGCCACTGTAGTTAGGTGTTTCTCTACACGAGCAGCTATAAAACCCAACAAATACACAAGAAATTTCCAGCTTCTAATTATTAGCACCGTGGCTGGTCTTAGTTTTTCTTTTTCTTAATGTACATGAGGTAAACTTAGTGTTCATAGCCAAGGATTTTAAAAGAAAGGGAGATTTGCAATTAAAACTACTCTGTATGACTATTTAAATGTAAGTTTCTCTATTGTATTTTGTTTGATTTTTTTCATACAGCATCAGTGTGAATGAAGTAGGCAAAGCAAATATTGTTATTCCTAGTTGACAGATAAGAAAACATGTAACTAATCTGTCAAGTACCAATAGAAGGCATCACTTGTGAATCATAGAGCTTCTTCCTTCAGAGTCGTTGCCACACAATCATTCTCAACAAAGTGCTCTGAAAAGCAGATGTTATCATCAAGGAGGGTATATTTGTCTGTTTTGCATTGCTTACAGTTCTGTAAGGTGCGTCTGCTTCTGACAAAGCCCCAGGGAGCTTACATCAATAGTGAAAGGTGAAGGGAAGCTGGCATGTCACATGACAAGAGAGGAAGCAGGAGAGGAAGAAGGTGGCACCAGGCTCTTTTAAACAACCAACTCTCACAGGAATTAATAGAGCAAGAACTCGCTCATTACCATGAGAGTGGCACCAAACCACTCTGACACTAAGTCATGATTCAAACACCTCCCATTAGGTAGCACTTCCAAAACTGGGGATTACATTTCAACATGCCTTCGTTCAATATGACTGGTACATGACTGGTATACACACACACACACACACACACACACACACACACACACAAACGCTAGACATGCACACACATAGAGGAAGGATCATGTGAAGACAAAGCAAGAAGGTGGCCATCTGCAAGCCAAGGAGGGAGGCCTCAGAGGAAACTAACCCTACTGACACTTTAATCTTGGGCTTTAAGCCTCCAAGACTGTGACAAAATAAATTTCTGTTGTTTAAGTTACCTAGTCATTGCTATTTGTTATGACAACTGTAACCCACTAATAAATCATATCTACACACCAACAGTCTCACTGCCACTCGATTTGCTACCTGACATAAAATTAGGTATTCCAGGAAGGCAATGGCAGTAGCAAGAGACGGTAGTATTAACAAATGTTTTTAACTATCTTATATTTGGAAATTTTTCAGAAATATGTGACATTATATACATTCAATTCTAGGATCCTTTCAAGGTCATGAAAGTAATATATGCAAGTAAAGGCCCCTGGAACTTTAGCATTTAGCTCTTTGGTAAATATTGGTCCTGAATATATCATATAAAAATGTTTCAGGTAGCCGGGCTCGGTGACTCAGCCTGTAATCCCGCGCCTTTGGGAGGCTGAGGTGAGTGGATTGCCTGAGCCCGCGGGTTCGAGACCCACCTGGGCAAGCGAGACCTCATCTCTACAATAAATCAAAAAATTAGCCGGGCGTGGTAGCGCGCGCCTGTAGTTCCGGCTACTCGGAAGGCTGAGGCGGAAGGATCGCCGGAGCCCAGCAGGTCGAGGTTGCGGTGGCCGGGAGCGGCCACGGCACTCCAGTCTGGGCGACAGAGTGAGACTCCAACTCAAAAAAAAAAAAAAAATTAAAAAATTAAAAAATAAGCCGCTGGGAATTAGATTTGGAACATATTGAATTCATAGATCAGTCTTTAAGAGACTTGACATTTTAAAAATATTAAATCTTTCAATTCAAAAACATAGTATAACCATCTATTTATTTAATAATTCATTAATTTCTCTCATTAATGTCTTATAGTTTTCTGGATAAAAATTCTGGTAGAGCTTCATCAAATTTATTTCTGGGTATTTGATTTTTAAAGAAATTCTACTGCAAATGGCATCTTTTAGTTAAAAAATTCCTTTCAAGTTCTCGGAGATACAAATAATTTTTTTATTGACCTTGCAACCAACAACACAGATGGGCTTCATTTACTAATTCAAATGATTTACATCCCACATTCTGTCACATTTTCTACATGCTGTCTGTGAATAACAACATTTTTATTTCTTCCTTTCCAGTCTTCATTCATCATTTCTTTTTCTTGCCTTAATGCACTGGATATAAAGTCTAGATGGAACAGAAGCCATGATAGTAAGCATCCTTGGTTTGTTTCCAATGAGGGAAAGGCTTTCATATTTCATCATTATGTATAATTGCTTATGTAGATTTTTTTGTAGATACCCTTTTTCAGACTAAGTAGATTAACTTTTATTCCTCATTTGCTAAGAGGTTTTTTTGTTGTAACAAAACCAAGTGTGACTGAATATTATAAAATCCTTTTCCCAATATATAGATATAATATTTTTCTCCTTTATTATTCTCTATTCACTAATATTGAATGTCAAACCTACTTTGCATTCCTAGAATTTTAGTCATGCTCTAGTATCACTAATATTTATCACTGTTTTCAGTTTGCTATTTTATTTAGAAATGTGCATTTATGTTCATGAAAGAGATTTGCCTATAACTTTTCTTCCTTACACTGCAAGGTTTTGGTACCAGAACTATTTTGACCTTATAAAACCAACTGGGAAGTTTTTTTTCCCCTTTTCCTGTTGTATGGAAGAGCGTGTATGAGACTTTTAAGTATAAAGTCATCTGTAGTAAACGCTTCTTTAATAAAGTTTTCTTTATACTCAGGTTTAAAATTGTGTTCAATTTCTTCAGTAGATATAAGACTTTTATTTTTATTGCTTCTTGCATTTGTTTTGTTAAGCAGTCTTTTAAATTTGTCCGGCTCAGATTGTTTTTCAAAGTAATTGCCATACGTTGTTTATAATCTCCTCTCATTAGCTTATTAATGTCTGTAGGAACTAGAGTAACACATTTTCATTCATAATGCTGGTTTTGTTCATCTCTTTTCCCCCCTTCACCACTCTTGCTAAGATTTTATTCATGTTCTTAAAGAACCCATTTTGGCCTTTTTGATCCTCTTTTATTACATATTTCCTTCCTATTGCATTATTTTTTATTTGTTTTCTTACAGAGAAGTTTAACATGAGAAAACTTTCCTATTTCATTAATATCAGCTCTCAACTTCAGTTTCCTTCCATCTAATTTTTCTGAGCTCTTTTTAATTGGTCTTTTCTAGCTTTTTCAGATGAATATTTTCAGACCACCAATTTTAACCCTTCCTTTTTTTTTGGACATATATTTAAAACTACATTTATAGAACTTGTGTGCATATATCAGAAAAGAATACAACAAATTTTGATGTATTGTATTTTCATTATCACAGGGTTAAAAAATATTTTATTCCTATAGCGATTTCTTCTTTGAAACATGAGATCTTTTAGAAGTATACCGCTTAATTTCCATGTAGAAATTTTCTAATAATCTTTCCATTATTGATTGCTAATTTCAACCCACGGTGTTCAGATAACATATTCTTTATGATTTCAATAACTTGAAATTTGTTCATTTGCTTTATTGCCAGTAAAACGGTCCATTTTGGTAAGTGTTCCATTTGTACTTAAAAGAATGTACATTCTTTGTTGTTGGGTATAATGTTCTATATGTATCATTTAGGTCAAGTTTCTTAATTGAGTTGTTTAAATCTCCTATCCATCCTTTTTTGTCTGCTTATTCTATCAGTTACTTTACAAATTAAGACCTTCTATCATGACTATAAATGTTTTTGCTTTGCTTTGTCTTTCAATTCTGTCACTTTTTGCTTTATATATTTTCAGGTTATATTATTAGCCCCGTAAGTATTTAAAATGCTATTTTGCTTCTTGGTAGATTGAACATTTAGCATTATGAAATGCCCCTTTAAAGTCTATTTTGATATCAGTACACTACACCAGCTTTGTTGTTGTTATGGCTTACACAGTATAAATTTATCTATTTTTTTGTTGTGCATTTTTCCGTATTCCCAACTTACAATGGTTCAACTTATGATTTTTCACTTTATAAAATTTTTATTGGGATGTAATCACATTCTAAGTCAAGGAGAATTTGGACTTAAAATGGTTCAACTTAAAGTTTCTGGATTCTATAACAGGTTTATTGGAGTATTAAGTGCATTTTTGATACATAATATTTTCAATTTACAATGTAAGTTAAAGAACATCTGTATTTAAGATATGTTTCTTACAAGCAGCATAGAGGTGAATTTTAAAAATCCAATCTGAATTGCCTTTTTTATTTTTTTAAAAATTTACTGGGGTGAAATAAATATAAAATTAACAACTTGAAGTAATTTAGCATTCGAATATTTCATATATTCCCAATGTTATGAAACCACTCACTCTATTTGGATCTAAAAAAATTTCCATAGCTTCAGAATAAAGCTATTGTATTCGTTCAGTGGTTTCTCCCCATTATTCTTCCTCCTAGGCGCTGGCAACCACCAATCTGAAGATCTGTCTCTATGGGTTTATATATTCTGGACACTTCATATATATGGAATCATATATCTTTTGTGCCTGACTTTTTCACACAGCATTGTATTTTTGAGGTTCAGGTACATTGTAGCATCAGTACTTAATTGCCTTTTAAGGTGAATAATCCCTTTTGGCTATTATGAATATTGCTAGCATGAACATGCACGTACATATATTTGAGTACCTATTTTCAATTCTTTGGGGTGTATACCCAGCAGCAGAATTGCTGGCTCATATGGTAAATCTATGATTAACTTTTTGAGGAACCGCCAAACTCAGTTTTTTTTCTTTCTCCAAAGAAAGCAAATTTATTTTAAGTTATATTTTATTTTTAATTGACACATAATTGTACATGTTTATGGGGTGCAATGTGATGTTTTGATACATGTATACACTGTGTAATGATCAAATCAAGGTATTTAGCATATCTATCACCTCAAGCATTTATCATTTCTTTGTGGTGAGAATACTAAAAATTTTCTCTTCTAGGTATCTTGAAATATATTCTTTGTCTTTTATCAGAATATTAAAACATTTTTATTTCATTACCCCTTCCTACACTTTGTGCAATTATTGTCACTTACTTTAACTTAATTCTATACATTTAAACATAAATGTTGCTATTGTTTTGTTTTTACTTTTTATTTTGAAATAATTTTAAACTTACAGAAAAGTTGCAATAACAAGGCACAAACAAGTACAAAGTTTCAATATGGAGTGATAAAAAGTTCTGGAAAAGAACAGAAGGAATGGTTGTACAACACTGTGAATGCACTTAATGTCAATGAACTGTACACTTAAAAAGATGGTTAATGGTAAATGTTATGTGTAGGTTAAATATAGCAAAAAAATAAAAACAATTTTAAAATTTTAAAAAGCAAGAGTAGGGAACTTCTGTTTTTGACTATGTCTTGAAGGATGACTAAGAAATAGGAATGGAGAAGCAGCAAACAGATAAAGGTCTAGTAAATGAGCACATGTGAAACCAAAGTTTAAAGCTCAACTTCATTACCAGAAGGGTTGAGAAAAAGGAAATGTGAAGCTAGGCAAGGCCAGATCACAAAGAACTTTGTGAGCCATTGCCTTTATATGGGCAGTATCCTATAAAAGTATTTTAATCAAGGGATAACATGGTTACAGCTGCATTTTATATTTGTGGAAAGCAAGAGCAAGACTAGGTAAAGAGACCAGTTAAAGTGCATAAATAAATTAAGCATAAATGAGGCCCCAACTAAAGAAGTAGTCGTGAAACTAAGGAGGAAGGAAGAGATGTGGAAAATATTTAAGAGATAAAAATCAACAGGATGGAATGTAAAGGAGAGAGAAGAGTCACAGATACAGGTTCAATTCAAACAATTAGGTTCCATTAAGGAGAGCTTATGAGGACAGAACGGCTATGGGGAGAAAGATAAATGAATGCAATTTGGCCTCACCAAATACCATCCTTGCATCACGTTCTTTTATAAATGAACCTTTTCAGTCATGTAAGAATAGTCCAGGATTTACAAGAGTCTACAGAGGAGAAAAATGTGAAGACAAGAGCAAAGAGAGAATCATATTTTTCTGTGTAACTATACCTCAAAGATATTGTGGGTTCGGTTCCAGACCAGCGCAATAAAGTGAATATCGCAATAAAGCATTCACACAGGTTTGCTGGTTTTCCAGTGCATATAAAGGTTATGTGTACACTATACTGTAGTCTATTAAGTATGCATAGCATTATGTCTAGGGGGAAAAAACATACACAACCTCAATTTAAAAATACTTGTGCAAAAAATGCCAATGCTCATCTGAGCCTTCAGTGAACTGTCATCTTTTTGCTGGTAGAGTGTCTTATGGATGGTGCTGACTGTTCAGTGCAGCGCTTGCTAAAGGATGGGGTGGCTGCAGCAATTTCTTAAAATAAGACAACAATGAAGTTTGCCTAATCCATTAATGCTTCCTTTCACAAAAAAATTCCTCTGTAGCATGTGGTGCTGTTTGACAGCATTTTATCCATAGCAAATTTTCTTTCAAAACTGTAGTCAATCCTCTACCTAAAGCTGCTTTATCAACTAAGTTTATGTAATATTCTAAATCCTTTGTTGTCATTTCCACAATGTTCACAGTGTCTTCACCAGTAGATTCTATTTCAAGAAACCACTTTCTTTGGTCATCCTTAAGAAGCAACTTCTCATCCTTTCAAGTTTTACCATGAGATTATTGCAACTCCGTCACATCTTCAGGCTCCACTTCTAATTCTAGTTCTCTTGCTGTTTCTACCAAATCTGGAGTTACTTACTTCACTAAAGTCATGAATCCTTCAAAGTCATCCATGAGGGTTGGAATCAACTTCTTCTAAACTCTTGTTCATGTTGATATTTTGTCCTTATAAATGTTCTTAATGGCATGTAGATTGGTGAATCCTTCCTAGAAGGCCTTCAATTTACCCAGATCCATCAGAGGAATTACTAACTATGGCAGCTATGGCTTTATGAATTGTATGCCTTAAATAATAAGACATGAAAATAGAAATTACTCCTTGATGCATGGGGCTGCAGAATGGATGTTGTAGCAGCAGGCATGAAAACAACATTAATCTCCTAGTATATCTCCATCAGAGCTCTTGGGGGATCAGGTACATTGTCAATGAGCAGTTATATTTTGAAAGAGATATTTTTTCTGAGCAGTAGGTCTCAACAGTGGACTTAAATATTCAATAAATAATGCTGCAAACAGATGTGCTGTCAAGCTTTGTTATTATAGAGCACAGGCAGAGTAGATCTGACATAATTCTTAAGGGCCCTAGAATTTTCAGAATGGTCAATGAGCAGTGGTTTCATCTTCAAGTCACCAGCTACATTAGCCCCTAACAAGAAAGTCAGCTTGTCCTTTAAAGCTTTGAAACCAGACACTGACTTGTTCCTCTCTAGCTATGAAAGTCCTAGATGGCTGCTTCTTCCAATAGAAGGTTGCTTTGTCTATATTGAAAATCTATTGTTTTGTGTAGCCACCTTCAGCAATGTTCTTAGCTAGATCTTCTGGATAACTTACCGCAGCTTCTATATCAGCACTTGTTGCTTCACCTTGTACTTTTATGTCAGAGTTAGCTTCTTTTCTTCAAACTCATGCACTGACGTCTGTAGCTTCCAGCTTTTCTACTGTAGCTTTCTCACCTCTCCAAACTCCCTAACTCCAAAATTAAAGAGTTTAGGGTCTAGTTCTAGATTTGCCATTGGCTTAAGGAAATGTTGTAGATGTTCCGATCTTCTATGCAGACCACTCCAACTTTCTCCATATCAGTATGGCATAGTGGTACAAACCTGTAATTCCAGCTACTCGGGAAGTTGAGGCAGTAGTATTGCTTGAGTCCAGGAGTTCGAGCTCAGCCTAGATAACACAGCAAGAGCCCATCTCAAAAATAAATAAATAAAAAATAAAAGCCACCTAACTTTCTCCATATCAGTAAGAAGGCTGTTTTGCTTTCTTCCTGTTTGTGTGCTCACTGGAGGAGCACTTTCAATTTCCTTTAAGAACTTTTCCTTTGCATGTACAACTTGACCAAGTAGGGCAAGAGGCCTTGCTTTTAGCCTGTTTTAGCTGTCTACATGCCTTCCTCACTAGGCTTAATCATTTCTAGCTTTTGGTTTAGTGAGAGATGTGTGACTCCTCCTTTCACTTGAACACTTGGAAGCCACTGTAGTGGCCTAATTTCAGTGTTGTGTCTCAGGGAATAAAGAGGTCTAAGGAGAGGAAGAGAGATGAGATATGGCCAGTAGGTGGAGCAGTCAGAGAGCATGCACATATATTTATTGTTTAAGTTTTCTGCCTTCTATGGTGCCCCAAAACAATTACAATAATAACATCAAAGAATACAGATCACAGATCACCATAACAGACATAGTAGTAATGAAAAAGTTTGAAATATTACCAGAATTACCAAAATGTTCCACCGAGACACGAAGTGAGCACATGCTTGGAAAACGGTTGAGTTGCTCAACACAGGGTTACCACAAACTTTCAATTTGTTCAAAACAAAGCAAACAAACAAAACCTGCAGTATCTGTGAAGCTCAATAACATGAAGTATAATGAAACAAGGTATGCCTGTACATGCCTTTGAATCTTTCCATTTTAAACACAAATGTTTTTTAAGTTATGTAAATACCAATTTTAAAACTGCCTTAAGAATAATAAGAAATCTGCCAATAGCTATATATTATTGAGGACATTAATTATTTACTGAGCTATTTTCATAAAAAAATACTCTACTTTCTGGTGGCCTTACTCAGTTATTTAATTAGACAACTATTAATTGTATAAATAGTTCTAAGTGTAATGCATTCCAAATAATTGATCGCTACAAAACAAATTATTCCTTAAAGATGCCTAACTTCATTTTTCAAATTCTATTTTTCCAAATCGAAGTATACACCCTTACAGAGATTGAAAAATTAACCTTGATCTCGATTTCCTTGGTGTTATACGTGAATTGTGTCCCCCCAAAGATAAGCTGAAGTCCCACCCCTAGTATTCAGAATGTAACCTTGTTTAGGAAATAATATTAATTTTAAAGGTGGGCCCTCAATATGACAGGTGTCCTTATAAGTAGAGAGAAATTTGGACAGAGACACAGAAGAAAGATGGCCTGTGAAGACTAAGGCAGAGACGAGTTCTGCTGCCACAAGGCAAGGAGGAGTTCTCCCACAGAGGCTTCAGAGGGAGCATGGCCCTGCCAGCACCTTGATTACAGACTTCTAATCCTCCAGAACTGGGAAAAAACACGTTTCTGTTGTTTTAAGCCATCCAGTTATGGAAGCCCTAGGAAACAAATGCACTTGGCTGATACCAGCAGAGAATGCTTATCCCATTCATGCTTTCTTTAGTGCCCCAGCTTTACTTCAGACAGCAAGACCTACTCTAAAGGTGCCTCCTATGTCAGAATATGCCATCCTTACCCTAAGGAAAAACTCTGCTTTAATACTAAAAAGCTGACCCATGCTTTACACTAGAGTATATTGAATCCAAGTTTCTCATGCTTATTTACATAAAAATGCAAATAACATCCAAATCTAGAAACTGAGAATGTCATAGGGAAAGAGGTTTGTGTGTTGAATTTCTGAAAGATTATCCAGAAAATGAAGAAGACACATTTAAATAAACAGAAAGGATCAGCAATATTGAAGAATAAACAGGTATATACCTGGTGAACAAAGTGACCTACTTACCTTTGTCCTAACGTTCAGGTAGCTATCTCTTTTATATTCATCAATTTTTAAACCTTTAGGCCATTTGTTGGAGAACATGAGAAAATAAGTTTTTAAAAGAAATTACCCTACAGTAACTAATTGATATCATAATCATATAGGAACCCTCTATCTATTGGGAAAACGAATGAGAAATTGGAAGCAAGAAAACATATAAAGCACTACCAAATTAGACTTGTAATCCAAAAGCAAAACCAAAAATAAGTAGAACAATTAGGACAAAAAATGTGAATGTATATTGGGTAAAGAGATGTAAAACAGAGACTGTTGGTGCCCTGCCCATATCCCCTTTGCCCTCACAGTCTAGTACATGGTGAGGGCTTAAGGTAAGTCTCTGTAACTCCACCTAAGCTCTAAGCTCAGACCATACACTCATCTGCCACCAGGGAGTCGTCACTCCTAGAAGTGGCCCATAACTAGTAACTGATGTCCACTGGTTAATAATTACCCCCAGTTTTCTCATTCTTCCAGGAGAAAACAACAAGGCACTTTTCTACACTGTTTTTCCAGAGGTCCCCAGCAGGTCTGAGCCGCATGTGCTCATGGTGGCGACCTGCTCATTTATGTACTTTGTATTGGTTGCTTTCCCTTACCGATCTCAAGTCCCCACTCTCTGATGTATGTCCCCTCATATAGCTCCCAAAGAAACTGCAATAATGTGCATGTTTAACAATGGGGATACTGTTCTGAGAAATGTGTCTTTAGGCAATTTCATCATCATGCAAACATCACAGAGTGAACTTACACAAACTAGATGGTGTGGGCTATTACACCCCTAGGCTACATGGTACAGCCTATTGCCCCAGCACTACAAACGACACTGCACTACAACATGTTACTGTACTGAATACTGTAGGCAACTGCAACACAATGGTTAGTATGTGTGTGTCTAAACAAATCAAAACACACACAGTTAAAAATATGGTATTATAATCTTATAGGACTACTATTGGATATGTGATTTCTTGTTGTCTGTCATCATGCAGTGCGCAGACTGTACATGCACTCTAATCCTTGCACTTGAATCCAGGTCTGTTTTTGAGGAAGCCCAACCTAAGACATATAGTCTAGTTTAAAAGGGAGTGAGTTGTATGTGTATCACTGGCTCTGCAACTCAAAATGGCATTTTGAGAAAACTCTTTAGGAGTTTCTTCTTAATCTTTATTTCTAAGTTACAATGCCTATACTATTTTTCAAGTTAATGAAGAATCGATCTTATAGCTAGTGACTTCTCATGTCTGTGTCCCATCCAGCTTGACATCTCCTACCATATTTTTTTTCCAAGTTCAGACAGAAACTTCAAAAATGATTTTTCCAGCACAAAGCTAAAGTTATAGTTTGATGAATACAGGCCAGAAACAGCTAAGGACAACGTATGCATATTTAACTCTCTTTCTTTTGGAGGCCATCTAAAGGAAATAATTTCCTCAGAAATTATTATTCCTAAATTTTAATATAAAAATAACATATTGCTATGAAAAAAGTCAAGTAGGTACAGAGGGTATATAGTCATGGTGCACACCCAATCACTCACTCTCTCATATTCCTTTTCTCAATAAATGTGTATTTCCATACCACTTTGGTTATACTTATAAAAATACAACTATTATTTTTTATACAAACAGGATTATGCTATAAATATAACGGGATTGTGGTATAAATATTCTTTGACTTATTTTTTATTTTTGAGTTGGAGTTTCACTCTGTCGCACAGACTGGAGTGCAGTGGCCGCTCCTGGCCACCGCAGCCTCAACCTGCTGGGCTTCGGCAATCCTTCCATCTCAGCCTTCCGAGTAGCCGGAATTACAGGTGCGCACTACCATGCCCGGTTGATTTTTAATTTATTGTAGAGATGAGGTCTCGCCAAGTTGCCCAAGTGGGTCCAAAACCCACGGGCTCAGGCAATTCACTCACCTCGGCCTCCCAAAGCACGAGATTACAGGCCCTTGGCTTATTTTTTAAAGGCAAAAGAATTAATGTAAAAATATTCATATTCACTTACAAATCAAGTTACTATAATATTAATTTATTACCTCAAACATGTTTCTCTGGTTAACATTAGTTTCTGGACCCACCAACTGTCATATTGTTATATTATGACATTAGGCAATTGCTGGTAAAATTATGCCCAGGAGATCTCCATATTTAACAGTAACAGACTAAGTAACCCAGGGGAACCTCTTCTCTGAAGACAACAATAACAATAGTAAAACAGGTCTAAATACAGAAAATATCTTCTTTATAGTACCATTGATCTAATAAGATAATGAGGCATTACCAGGTCAAGAAGGGGTTTCGAGGTAGGCAGGCCTAAGTCACTTCTACCTTCAGGGGACTAAGTGTCCTAGAGCAGTGCCCCTCAAACTATAGCATCACTTGGAGAGCTTGTTGAAACACATCCCTAGAGATTCTAATTTAGCAGATCTATCACCTGTATTTCTAATAAGCTTCCAGATGATGGTGATGGTGCTGGTGTGGACCACCCTTTAAGTGCTCCTGACCTAGACTAGAGATTGGGGATTATCAGGGGATGCAGAAAGCATAGAAATGCATGGGGAACAGACCAGAGGCCACAGACTCTGTGGAATACCAATCCAATTCCATCCTCCCCGCCTCATCTTTGCCTCTCAGCAGGATTGGTTGGGATCCCACTGTTGCTTTTGGCTACTTTTATATGAGGTCATCTGCCAATTCTCAGGAAAGAGCTAAGGTGCTACAGTTATTTTTGATTTATGACAGAGATGGCACTTCACTGCAGCACGGAAAGGACAGCTTTTTCAATAAATGGTGCTAGAACAACAGGCATTCCTTGTGGGGGCGGGGGATCAAACTGGATTCCTACCTCAGTATCATTTACAAAACAATCAGTTTCAAGTGGGTTAATGACTTAAATGTGAAAAGTGAAACAATAAAACCCTCAGATGACAAGACAGGAGATCATCTTGATGACCTTAAGGTAGGACAGATTTCTTAAACAACACACAGAAAACATAAACCTTAAAAAATTAAAACCTGTGAATCAAAAGATACCATAAAAAGAGAAAAAATAATAATAAAGGTCACAGAGTAAGGAGAAGATATCTGCAATCCACTTACAACAATAACTAGTGTGAAAGACATTAATCCAATTTGAAAACTGAGTAAAGGAGTTAGAACGGGGACTTCACAAAAGAGAAGAAAATATATTAAAAAAGGTATTCAACATTAAATAGTTAAGGAACTGCAAGTTAGAACCACAAGCTAATAGCATTGCAAGGCTATTAAATTATAAAAATGAAAAATATCTGACAATAACAAGTATCCTATCTGACAATAGGATAAACTCTCTCAGTGTTATCTACTAAAGTTGAAGACATACACACACTATTGACTTCCAAATATAAACACATTAGACTACCCTTAAGTGTATCAGGCTGCAAAGAATGTTCACAGTAGCATTGTTCATAATTATTAAAAGCATGAGGAAAAATTCAAATGCCCATCAACAGTAGAAAAGATATTTTAAGTGTGGTATACTCTTTTAGTAAAATATTTTGCAGCAAGGAAAATCAATGAATTAAGGATAAATGCAACATGAATAAACTGTACAAAATAATAGTGAAAATGCTCATAGAAGTATATACAACATAATGACATTTATAATATATATAATATGATACCATTTATATAAGTTCAATATCAGGCAAAACCAATTTATATTGTCTTAAATGGTACATACGCTAGTGGTATAAAAAAGCATGAGTATTATTACTATAAAAAGTCAAATAATGACTAGCTGTAGGACAACGAAGAGAATTAAGACTAGTAAATGAGAGGAAAATTTGGGGATGCTAACAGTGTTTTATTTCTTGACATGTGAGGAGGTTTTACTAGTTTTCTTTGCTTTGTCTCACTGTGTTGCTGGAGGCTGGAGTATAATGGCATGATCATGGCTTACCACAGACTCAAACTCCTGGGCTCAAGTGAT
This sequence comes from Tarsius wallacei, assembly GCA_963574415.1. NCBI lineage: Eukaryota > Metazoa > Chordata > Mammalia > Primates > Tarsiidae > Tarsius > Tarsius wallacei. The sequence goes on along the minus strand of CAUYQG010039412.1, from coordinate 50,201 downwards.
CCTTCTGCCTTAGCCTCCTGAATAGCTGGGACTATAGGCATGTCCGGCTACTTCTCATTTTTCTATTTTTTTGTAGAGACAAGATCTCACTATGTTGCCCAGGCTGATCTCAAACTCCTGGCCTCAAGCAATCCTCCCACCTCGGCCTCCCCAGGTACTGGGATTATAAGCATGAACCATCATACCTGACAACTAGTGTTTGCTTTACAATTATATGTTCAACTATTCATATGAGATAATACATGTTTTTATATGTCATATTTTACAACTTAAAAAGAAAATGTTGGTCGGGCACAGTAGCTCACGCCTAAAATCCCAGCACTTTGGGAGGATGAGGCAGTAGGATTACTTGAGCCCAGGAGTTTGAGACCAGTCTAGGCAACAAAGCAAGACCTAGTCTCTACAAAAAATTATCCAGGCATGATGGTGCACGCCTAAAGTCCCAGCTACACAGGAGGCTGAGAGGAGGAGAGCCTGAGCCCAGGAGTCGAGGCCACAGTGAGCCGTGATCATGCCACTGCAGTCTAGCCTGGGCAACAGAGTGCGACCTCAACTCAGAAGGAAAAAAGAAAATGTTAAAAAACCAAAAAGAGAGAGAATGAGAGAGAGAAACTGGTCCTGTAGCCAGGCTGATCTGGTTGAAAAATCTTATCTGCAATGTAAGTGCAATATCTTAAGCAATTCTTACAACCTCTTGAAGTTTGAGTTTCCTGAATGGTAACATGAAATAATAATATATACATATTGCATGTTGTATGGTATAAATAAGATAACATATTTCAAAAGTCTACAACAGTGTCTGGCTCAATAAATAGAAATAAAAGATGTTCGTGCAGAGAAAGATTCAATACTGTAAATGTTAATGCTCCCGAAATTGAGTTATAGATAATCAAAATCCTGTTTTTGATAAAAACAAACTAAAAAAAAAAATTCTAAAAGCCATCTGTTTTACCATATTTACAAGTATTGAGTTTGATACAAGATAGTTTATAGCATGCATTCTCAATAGGGTAATATTGCTCATAGTGGGGGCAAAAAATGGTTCTTAGGGGAGTGAAAACAAATATTAACTATTTAAAATTGTTTGTAGGCTAGGCACAATGACTCATGCCTGTAATCCCTGCACTTTGGGAGGCTGAGGTGAGAGGATTACTTGAGCCCAGGAGTTGAGACCAGCCTGGGCAACATGGTGAGACCTTGTCTCTGCAATAAATCTGCATTCTAGCCTTGGCAACAGAGTGAGACTTTGACTCAAAAACAAAAACAAAAAAAAACTATTTGTGGCTCTCAAAAGTTCAACTCTCAAAAGTTCAACTGTATCTGAAAAAAAAAACATATGTATTAGTATTTAATTTTTTATTAGGGAGGAATTAAAATAATTAATTTAAATTCAATTTTATTTTTTTCCTTAGAGGTGATCATGAAAAATAGTCTGAGAAACCTTATCTATAATTTGTTCTGAAGCAGCTGAATCTAATATGAGGAAATAAAAAAAGTAGAATCACAGTTTTTGGAAATAAGAAACTTGGGTTATAATGCTTTCCATCTATCCAGAAAAGCTTAACAGTGAAGGAGAAAATGAATAGACAGGTGTTTAGATTTTCCTGTAAACATAAGCTCAGGCTATGCTTTTAAGTCTTGTACAGGAATTTTAGGGAAATGGTTAGAAGTAAGCATTGCTACAAGGAGTAATAGCATCCAACATTCTAGTTTTCTTTGAGAGAAAAAGCCAGGAAAATGGTAGCCCAAGAATTTCAGAAGAGCCTGATGCCCCTTTTTTCCATTTAAGTATAAATGAAGTTTAAGTGTAAGCAGGACTGAGAAATTTATTAAGTCAGAAATTTATTGTTAAGCCACATATTGAGACCCCATGCAAAAAACAAAGAACAAATAAATAAATGAGGAAAGAAAGCAGGCACAAAGTTTTTGAAAATGAAAAAACAAATGCACATATTAAAAATACATGAAAAATTAGAAAAATCTTTCCTATGACAAAGATGCAAGAAAAGCAAGAAGAATCTATAGAAGATGTTAATAAGTGAGAAAATGTATAGTTAAGGCACTGCTTTACAATTCATATTCAAACTAAAAGCGTCAAAACGGATTTTGGAACATTTATTAAAATGTTACTAATGATTATAAGCTAATAATGTGGTAGAAAACACATTTAAATATTAAGGACAATGATGCATGTTTTCATTCGACAAAAGATTAAAATGGGCCATTGCCTTGCTATGCTATGATGTGGCCATGTTCTCTATGAGCAACGGCCAGTCCATGTTTTCTTAAGGTTTGGCCGGCCCCCTCCCCTCCCTTGGGGAGGTGAATCCCTTCTTCTCTCTTTCTCCAATTTACTTTCTAAATAAACTATATTTTCTAATCTTAAAAAAAAAAGATTAAAATGATCTGTTTAGTCAACCCCTATTAAAGACCAATTCTTTGTATAAATTACTTCTTCAAATCCATAAAACCCACATATTCAGTCATTTCTCTACATCCTGTATTTCCTCATAAAACTATACTTCATTAACACTGTAACTTGAAGATCCACATAATCACCATATAAGCATTCTTACTGCTAACTACTGCTTGCTAAGAAGATCCTAAATAGCCTATCCCCATAACCCTTGGTTGCCTAAAAACAAAATAAAGCTTTTCAAAAATTTTTTAACAGAAATAACCCTTTAATTCTAAACCTCCACAGCAACATTAGATATTTTATATACATTACTTTCAAAAGTTTTAATAAAGAAAAATAAACTCTTGAGTAGCCAAAGAAGCCATAAACTTTTACTTACATATTCAGGTTTTAGTTTTTTATCTCCTCCTCTCACAGCCACCTTTTCTAGTTTATCTATAATGGGTCCAATCATTTCCTCATCTTTAAGCTGAAGCTCTTCGTGTATTATTTCTATATCTCGAATAGGATCTACACTTCCTTCAACATGTGTGATATCATCATCTTCAAAAGCACCTAAAATGAATTAAAGGGAAGCAATTCAATAAACAAATAATACAGAGGGTCATTACGATTAGAGTGAAAGACTCCTAGAAGGTTAACAATTAGCTATAGTGAATAAATTATTCTGACTCTATGCAAGTTGACATAGCATTTTTTTTCCATTTCATAATACCGAGGATACCAGCAACAAAACAGCAGTTCATGAGCCTCAAATATTTCAAAAACTGATTGAAGTAAATAAAATTATGGTCTTTACAAAAAAAAGTATATTCTGGAACAACCAGCATTTCCAATTTTGGTACATTAAGAGACACTGAATTCCAGGCATGAAAGCCTGAAGTTCTAAACTGCACTATTAGGGTTTCCAAGGGAAACCAGATTTAGGGAGGGGGGGGCCTGAAATCATCTGGCAGACCTCTTCCGTGCTTCAATCTACTTTATCACTGTGGTTCTGACGGTGATTAGATAATGAACCACTCAGACACACAATTTACACAGCAGCTAATTTCATCGGCCTGATTTGAGGGTATGGTTTTTAGGGGGCTATCAAAGAAGCAGATGAAGGTGCATTTGTCATATATGAGTGACAACCATTCACACTATCTGAACAAAATGGTGCTGGCCCTTATTAGAAACACATGCTATTATCACATATTTAAAGTGCAGTTGAAGCCATAATTTCAAATTGCCAACTGGAAACATAAGGGTAAAACAACCAGATATTACTGAAGCATGTGTACTGACTTTATGCCCTTTTGAAGACATAATGTGGCAACATAATTCAACTGGGATTTACTCAAATTACCAGATAAAGAACAGTATCACAAAAAAATGAACAAATACAAAGAAATATTATAAACAGAAAGCAATGACATACCCACAAAACAATAAACACATTTATAAACAAATTAATTTCATTAAAATTACCAGTTAGATTACAGTACCAAAATGACATGTTTTCAAACATAAAACATCAATTATTTTATACAGAGGTATCACACAAATCATGAGAGACAGTTTGAATTTGGTAAGAGAAATAGTGAATATAGCTCATATCATTAGATATTAAAGACCAAAATATTCTTGCTATAGGTTACAAATAGTTTTAAAATATAATTTCCCAGAATGAAAAATAATTCAGTTGTTTGTATCTTAATGTGGATTACTCAGTAATAATAATAAAAGCATATTATTGAAGTATTTAAAGTAATATTTAAGCATTTTTTTGACATTTTATTATGATGTATTATATAATGTCAAATTTATATGAACAAAATTAGCAAGAAATGAGGAGTTACATTATATTTTACCATAAACACAACAGACAGGTAATTTTTTTGGTTGGTAACTTTTTTGAATCTTTGAAAACATGAAAGAAGTCTCCCTGAAAGCAAAAAGTTTTGTCAAGATTTGGCGCGTCTTACACAAATGGCATAATAAAATAGAAAAATAAAAAGTCAGCTTCTTGGCAGTCAAGCAACATGAATAACCTGGTCAGTTATAGAAGTAACTAAGCTTTCTATGACATGCAGAATGAAAAATATCCAATATAATTGTCTCTATATAGTGGCCACCACTATAGTGATGTCCTCAATAATGTAACTACAATTAATCCATTAGCAGGTTTTAAAAGGCAATTTCTTTTTTTTTTTTGAGTTGGAGTCTCACTGTCGCCCAGACTGGAGTGCAGTGGCCGCTCCCAGCCACCGCAGCCTCAACCTGCTGGGCTCCGGCGATCCTTCCGCCTCAGCCTTCCAAGTAGCTGGAACTACAGGGGCGCGCTACCACGCCTGGCTGATTTTTGATTTGTTGTAGAGATGAGGTCTCGCCAAGTTGCCCAGGCGGGTCTCGAACCCGCGGGCTCGGGCAATCCACTCACCTCAGCCTCCCAAAGGCGCGGGATTACAGGCTGAGCCACCGAGCCCAGCTTTAAATGGCAATTTCTTAGTTATAACTCTCATTTTTAACCACGTGGATAACAAAGAAGAACTTAGTAATTGCAATCTTCTGAAAGCAAAGAAAACAAAGCTCTCTGATGGTCTAAACTACTCCAAGAATAATCTAGAATAAAGGTGGAAAGGGGAGAATCATTTGTCTATCTAATAACCTTCAAATTATCTTCTAGGCTGCACTTTGCCTAGACTGTCAAGAATTAGTTTAGGAAAGGAATGATGACTGTATCATCACTAATCAGTTCCCCCTACTGTAAGAAAAAAACTTGAACCACAGTCCCTACATACTCTGGATTGCACTGTTGTTCCCATGTCCCAAAGGTAGTATTACTATTATATGTACTCGTATAGTGAAGTAGCATCATAAAAATTTAAATTTATTTTTGAAAATAAGCATTTCCTAATATTAAGATAAAAATTAAGTGAAGGGAACATTAGCACTATCCTGTAAAACAGAATACCTTATGATAAAATGGGTCCTAGAACAGTTATAATAACAAAACTTCCATACAATTAGGTGGACATTTGGGCAATTTTCTATTTCATAGGGCTAAAAAATTGGAGATTATTTTCCAAAGACATGCTCCTGAGTCAACAGACTTCACCATATACTTATGTTACAGCATTCCTTTACGATTAGGTGCTAAAAAAATATAGTCTTTGAAGTCAGACAGACTTACTGGTCATAGAATCTTAGACAAATTATCTAACCTGTATGAAGGTGCTTTTACCTCTCAGAAAATGGGTATGGTTAAATTAGATAATACATGTAAAGTGCTTAGAGAGAGCCCAACACACAGAACTCTTTCAGTAATTGGGGCATATACTATTGTTAATGATGTAAGAATTGGTAATTTAGAAAAATTCTACAGCAACATACTCAAAACATTAATTTTGAGTGACATCGTTTTATGCTATTCAACTCACCTTAGAAAAGGTTAAAATAAACTTTGACAATTTACAGGTTTTTTTCTCCTCCAAAATTCTTACTAATTCACTAGCACACTTTTAGCCTAGTCCACAGCCAAAGTTATCTCAACTTCACATCAATTAAAATAGTGTTTAGTTTTAGTGTACTAGTAAATTTAGAAGACAAAGACTACACTACATTATACTGAGTCACTTGATGAGAAAGCTATTTCAATTACAATTTCCTTTCAATCTTTATGATTATGTCAAGGATAAAGTCTCAGTTTGATGCTGCTGATTTTTAATGTTTACCATTTTTAATTTCATCTTTTTATCAACAGAGCAGGCTTCAGACTCAGAGTTTCTTCATAAAACTGTAGTTTTAACTGTATTTATTTTTATTATCTTCAATTTTGGCAAGTGATACTAATTTTCCACTTACATTAGTGACAAGGTTTCCTGTTTAAATATATTTAACCAAAAATGTGAGTAATTATGTATTAAGTATTAAATTTAGATCAACATGTATAAAATAATACTTTTGGTAAATTACTCCTATCAAGAAAAATGCCTGAAAATATTAATTATAGTCATTTTGACAGTGGTAGGATATGATGTGATTTTTTAAAAACCTTATTTCTGGTATTATGAGACGTAGCAGCATTTTTACATTCAATCAGTTTTGAGAACATTCCTCTCTCTATTCGCTGGATAAAACAGGGTAATGTGATAGAGCATGTATGTGTATACTGAGGAGCGGGAAGGATTGTGCAACGCTCAACTAGGATAGGCAGGAAGACCTCTGTGAGGAGATGACATTTGAAATAAAACCAGAATGGCCAGAATGAGATAGTAACGTGAAGATCTGAGAGAAAAGGGTTCTAAGAAGTATAAAAGTTCTAACATGGAAATAAGCTTGAAGTGTTTCAAAAACAGAAATATGGTCACTATAGATGAACCTCAGGAGAAGATGGCAGAGAGTTTAAGGGAGAGAGGTAGAGCAGTTCACATAAATTTGTAAACCATAACAGTTTGGATTTTATTCTAGCTGCAATGTGAAGCAATTGGTTGGAGTTTTGAATAAAGAAGAGTTAAGGTGGTAAGATATAATTTATGATTTAAAGAGCTCACTTTAGCTACTTTATAAAGAACAGACTCTGAGGAGGCACAAAGACTAAGTTGGGAAGCCAGTGTAGTGGTGCCAGTGAGAGATAACCAGATGAAGGTAATCTGAAATAAGATTGCAGAGAAGGTAAGTGTGCTGGGAATATGTTTTAGAGATGAACTAGATGTAGGAAGTAAGGTCATGAATGAAGATATAAAGCCAACTTATCAAATGTATTTAAAGTTATAGGTCTGTGCAATGTGACTTAGAGCAATCTAACACTCAGATGTCTGGTGGCAGAGAATCTGGCAAGAGACTGAGGAGTGACAAGTAGTCAGAGAAATAGTGGTATGTTCTTACGAAAGTGAGGGAAAGAAACTGTTTCAAGAAGGAATGTGTACTCAATTGTTAGACAGTGGTTACAGGTAAAGATAGAGAAAATATAGAAAACTGATCACTGGCTTTGGCAAACACGCAATTCATGGAGAAATACTTTACAAATTACATCCCCTTCTGTACTATTTCTTCCATATATCAGAGATGAGAATATTGTATCTAAAGGATGCAAACATGGACCTATCCACTTATTACTCAAAAGTCCAGAAGAATTTACTTTTAGCAGTTCTACATTCATTGAATTTTGAGAATACTCCTCTCTCTATATTACAGATAGACTAACGGTTTAAAGTAAAACACGGTAAGATTTCTCACAGTTTGTGAAAGAGATCCTGTCAAGAAAGTGGCCTACTTAGAAACCAATGTCACTTTTAAAGACTCATATTCCAAGTAAACTGGCATAAATAAACAAAAATCATACTTGACCAGTTAACTGCAAGTTGGTCAACCAACTGATACAGAATCACTGACACCACACATATCACCACAATCAAAAGAAAACTACGTTCATAGAAGTATTCAAATCAAGTTTCACATAAGGTTTCCTTATTCTCCAAGGTAACTCTATGCCTGAAGATAATGGAGCAGTGTTTTCAGAGTTCTAAGGAAAGAAAACATAGCTCAAGAACTTTACACCCATCCAAGCTGTTTTTCCTTCTCAGGAATACAGAATAATGGTGAATGGTAAATAGTCTGTGCACTTTATATACTCTCTATATAACCAAGTCTAAACAATCATAAGAATTATGTCAATAAGATAGAACATATACATTATAAATTATAAAAATTACACCCAAAGGATTGGTTCTAGGACTGCCTGAGAGAACCAATAACCTGAGATAACTAACATGCTTAAGTCCTGAGGTGAGTCCCACAAAACCCATACCTATAGGAAAAATGGGCCCTCCCTACTTGCAAGTTTCTCATAGAATACTGTATTTTCTATCCACAATTGTTTGAAAAAAAGCTGTGTTTAAATGGACCCATGTAGTTCAACAAGCCCATGTAATTCAAGAGTCAACTATAATGACATAAAATTGAAGTTAAAGCATAAATGCACTCATTTCTTCATCTTTTGTAGCATGGAACCAATAGATGCTATATAAAGCTGAAACATGTAATTAAAAAAATAATAATTTCTCCAACCTTTTAGCTTTTTCTATTTTCTCTTTTAGTGTTTTTATGATCCTTTTTCCTAAGTCTAGTGAGATAACTTAAGAACATGTCATTTTTAAAAATCAGTAATTTCTTCTGCATTGTTTCAGTTATTTGTCTTTCAAACTCAAAATTTAGTATTCTATTTAAAACAGTACCTATACTTTATGATCACATTTATATGAAACTGTTTCTCTCTCTTAATGACACTGACCAAATGCTAATGAAAATAATTTCTGGGCAGTAAGCTATTGAGTAATTTTTTTTTTAATTAGAAAAAACTTCTTTATCAGTTTTTTTCTCATTTAAATTTTTTATACTAAGCATGCATTGTTTCTACAAACAGAAGTCATTATTTAAAAGTCTTTAAAAAAAACACAATAAACAAGTTTAATTTGCAAAATAATCTGTATAAATTGTAGTTAAAATTTTGGTTTTGTAGTGACTAGCCACAAGGAGAAAATCATTATTACCATAAAGTTATTTTATGTCTAATCATTCTTATACATATAAATGGGTGACTGAAATAATATTAACTATTGTAATTTAGCCAGTTGCAAAAAAAACCAAATAATAATAACTATCGTAAGTCCTCATTTTTGAAACTATTTGCTATAGAAAAAAGTTAACCATAATAGGCTTAAACTGGATTCCTTCACAAAGATTTCATACCCAGCAATGTTTCCTTTCACAATAAGCACTCTTTTCAAACCTTCTAGACTTTTCTCACATTTCCAGCGCTTTCCAATTCTCCCCAGCTACCCAGCAGATGACCTAACCTTTCTGCCTTCACAGGGAAAATGCATGTCATTTTTGGAAAGCTAAAACTTCTTTTTGATTTTACTCAATCTTTCCTTCTTCCCAACAGTAAAATGGAAAACATCACCTTCTATTATTTCTGGTCAATCTCTCTCCCATCTCTGTTCTGGATCCTACCTCCTCCCAAGAAGTTTGCTCCATAGATTGTTCCTCCTATTTCCTGAGACCTCAGTCGATTATGACTCCCTTCTATGTTTTTATCAATTTCCACTATAACTCTCTCATCAACATTTAAGTAGGCTTAAGATTCTATATTAAATCAACCATGTCAGTTACTCTGGACATTAATTCATACTCCAGCTATTGCTTTCTTTCCTCCCGTTTAGGGCTAAACTTTTTGAAAAAGCTATCTTTATCTGCTCTCTTCACTTCTTTACCTCCTACGTGTATAACTCAACCCACTGCAGACTGGCATATGCCTCCCCGAGCTACCAGAAATTGATCTTAGAAAGGACACCAATGATTTGGTTCTCGTGATGCTAAATCAAATAGTCACTGTTCAGGAATCTTGAATGACCACCCAGTAGCATTTAACTTCAGAGCATTGACTGTCTCTTCCATTGCTTCTTTCTAACTGCATTCTCTTGATTTTCTTCTATTTTCTCTGGTCATCCCTTTCCTTACTGTAACTTCCCCATAAATGTTGATGTCCCTTTTAGCTCTCTTCTCTTATCCCTGTATTACACTCTCACTAACAGAATCTCCAGCTCAGAATTCCCCTGGGTGGCTCTAGTATACTTTGAGGCAATATCAAATAAAATGAACCAAAAAATCTTTTTAGTTAGCTATATAAACAATTTCTAATGTAAAATCTATTCACTTGTGAATAAATGTGAAATGTCAATGCTTATACTAAAATTGTGACTTTTCTAATTTGTGTACCTCCTTTACAGAAGTTCATTCAAAACACATAAATATTTATTTGATGAGATGCATTTGAATATCTATTTAGTACTGGATATTCTGCATCATATTTATTTCCTGGTATGATGTGGCAAAAATGATGAGTTGGCTCTTTTCAATGATTATAAATGGACTGAAGATTAATCAGTTTACTCTTTCACTCAAAGCCTATCTTATTCCATAAAGATTTTATTAAGAAGGATAAATCTATTCTCTGTTTAGGATGCTAAATCAACTGTGAAGGACTTCAGAAATAAAAATATACTTTAGAAATTCAGGACTTCAGGGAACTGCTTTCCTACACTGCTACTGAAACTTAGGTTATATTCAAAGAAGCAAAACATGTCTTGATAGATATAAAATAGAGTTTAAAACACATGATATATTGAAGACTACAGGTTTCAAAGCAATACTTTATGAACCATCTGTCAAAGAAACCTTGACAAAGAAACCTACTATGGTTTGAATGTGCCCAGAAGTCCATGTGTTGAAAACTTGGTCCCTGATGTAGCAGTGTTGAGAGGTGGGAACTTTGGAAGGTGATTGTATCATAAGGATTCTGGCCTCAGAAGCTTCCTTACCATGCAATGCCCTATGCTGCCTTGGGACTCTGCAGAGTCCCTACCAGATGCAGCCCCTCAACCTTGGACTTCCTAGCCTCCATAACTGTAAGAAATAAATGTATTTTCTTCATAAATTACTTAACTACAGGTATTCTTCATTATAGCAACAAAAAACAGACTAAGACACCTTGATACTCCAAACATAGTTTTCTTGGGAAGAAGAGGGTGTGTAGTCAAGTTCGGCCTATTTAAGGTATGCTTTTCCATCTTCTACCACTATACAGTGCAGAGAAAGAAGTGTCTGGTATATAAACCGATACATGAACTGCCACCCTCTTAACACATAGGCAAACCACAATATACCTTGCTAAATATAAGTTTCCCAATTGAAGAAAGCTTCCTTATATATCTAACAATGTACTAAGTCTGTGAGAATAAAAATAAAAATATTAAGATCTTGGTTTTAATAACTGGACAATCTGGTTTGGAAACAAATCTAATCTGTTAAAAAGAGAAAGCAATACTCACTAGCAAGAACTTTACATGTAAGTACAATTAATAACAAGTAAACAGCAAGGTCTTTAAAAATAGAAAAAAAATCATATAGGTTAAGAAGATGAAGAAAGGCATGACAAGCAACAGGGAAAATAATTGGATAAAAAACAAAGGTTAAAATGAACAAAGCTTACTGGAGAGCTGACCACAGTGAGAAATTGCATTGAAGAACAGTAGAAGATAAAAGCTGATTACATCAGGCTGGGGTGGAGAACAGGGAAGTTCAAATATCAGGAGAAATCTGGAGAGCTCATCTGCTAGTCAACAGGAAGCCAACAGGTGTGCATGTTAATGAATAATGTGGAAAGCAGCACTTTAGAAAGACTAACCAGAGGTAAAGAACCAGCTAAAAGGGAACTGTTATACTTTAAAGATGATGAGAAGAACTGTACTAGGATACTGATGGGAGATACAAAAACAGGATGAATAGTGAGGCTTAACTAAAGAATATGATGTCAACTGATAATCAAAGGTCAGGCTCTGGAAAAAGAGAAACAACATTATTACACACATATATGGTAGTATTAAATCATAGCACCAAGATATACTGTATGCTACAATATTTCACACTGCTCTTCAGTTTGCCCTCTGTGGTAATCAGTAACCGTTTTAAATATTTATATTCTAATCCAGTGTCCCACCAAAATCACTAGGAGGTTAGGGCACGCGTTCCTAAACCAGCAGAAAAAGATACATTATTAAATATAATGTGGCCAGGCTCGGTGGCTCAGCCTGTAATCCCAGCGCTTTGGGAGGCCGAGGTGAGTGAATTGCCTGAGCCTGTGGGTTCGAGACCTGCCCGGGCAACTTGGCGAGACCTCATCTCTACAATAAATCAAAAATTAGCCGGGCATGGTAGCATGTGCCTGTAGTTCCAGCTACTTGGAAGGCTGAGGCGGAAGGATCGCTGCAGCCCAGCAGGTCGACACTGGGGTAGCCATGAGCATGACACTGTACTCCAGTCTGGGCAACAGAGTGAGACTCCAACTTAAAAAATAAATAAATAAATAAAAATAAACAAACAAACAAATAAATAAATATAATGTTAGAAATTAAGACAAGAATATTCTGCTAAAAAAACTCTTTTATCTTTTAAAATTTTTAATCCAGGTTTCAAAGCCAAGGCCTATCTTATGTCAGAACTCTGGTTCCCAACTTCTTTATAATTCTCTAGCTCATTAATATTCAAGGAGAAGGGAGGGAGCTAAACTTTCATTGGCAACTCACTTAACATTTATAACTTTATTCATGAACACAGAAAAATAAAAGGTCTTATTTATTTTCCATATTTGTCCTGATGTGACAAAAATTATTTACTGCATTGTGGGAAGGAGGATGGTGTACAGGGAGAGGTGCTTAAAGCTATTTATTGCACACTCCAAATGCTCTGATTTCAAAGTATACTTTAAGCCCCGGTTTACGGGTATACTTTAAAACTCTAGTCTTAACCTACATAAAGTCACTTCCTACCCTGACAACAAGAGTCATTTGAACAAAACCAGAATCTAATTCACAGCTGGACCTAAAGCATGTAATAGTTATCTCTCATTAAATAAGATGTGTACCCCTACCTATCACCATATACAAAAATCAACTCTAAATGGATCAAAGACCTAAACGCAAAACCTCAAATTTTAAGAATCTGAGAAAACACAGGAGATACCCTTAAGGAAATTGGAATAGGCAACCAATTCCTGATCAAAATTCCAAATGCCCATGCCATAAAAGATAACATAGACAATTGGAAGCTCATTAAACTGAAAAGCTTCTGCAAAGCAAAATAAACCTTGGTCAAGGGAGTAGGAAGACAATCCACAGAATGGGAAAAAATATTTGCCAACTGTCTTTCTAACAAACGTCTAACATCCAGGATCTACAAGGAACTCAAATGTGCCAAAAGGAAGAAACCAAAATAAAACAGCCCTAGTAAAAAGTGGGGAAAAAATATGAATAGACACTTCTCAAAAGAAGACATATGCTCAGCCTCACTAATCATCAAAGAAATGCAAATTAAAACCACAGTGAGATATCACCTAACTCCAGTCAGGATGGCCATAATCAGTAACTCAAAAAACAATAGATGCTGGAGAGTATGTGGGGAAAAGGGACACCTCTATACTGTTGGTGAAAGTGTAAACTAGTACAACCTCTGTGGAAAACAGCGTGGTGATTCCTAAAAGACCTAAAAATAGACCTTCCATAATGACCCAGCAATTCCCCTTCTGGGAATATACCCGGAGGAACTCAAATCATTCTATTAAAAAAAAAATACCTGCACACACATGTTTATTGTAGCATTATTCAAAATAGCAAAAACATGGAACCAATTGTGCTGCCCATCAAAAGTGGACTGAATTTTTTTTTAAATGTGATACATATACATAATGGAACATTATGCAGCCATAAAGGACAAAATGATGGAACTTGGCAGCAACTTGGATGGATGTAGAGTCTAGAATACTCAGTGATCTATCACAGAAACAAAAAACTGAGTACTACATCTTCTCACTCATAAGCGGATCCCGAACATTTACCATAATACTATAAGAAAGGAGTTGGCAGTAGCAGGAAACTGCTGGGAGGCTGGGGGTGGGGGGACACACAACATTAATGAATGCCTGATCTCAAACCAGGCGAAGTGGGGATCAAAGGGAGGCCCAAACTTTACCTGTACAATGATTACTTATCTACCTAATCCTGAATTGTACCCCACATCTTTAAAATAAATAAAAATGAATTTAAATAAATAAGATGTATAGTTTTAAACACTTTCCTCAAAGTCAGAAAGTGGGAAAAAGGCATCTAAATATATTATATTTACTCAAATATCAATGTGCCTTCCTTATGATATCAGGGGACAAGGCAAATTTTGGAATACACAAAAGAACTATTAAATCATTCTGCTAACAAAATCCACTAAAAAGAATGTAGATTTAAGTCTTTAGCCTTCAGAGTTTGAAGTAAATGAAAAGAGTTGTATCAATCACATTTTGATTATTTGAAGTGAATATATTTATAGATCTTTGATAAACAAAATATTTTGTAAACATACAAAAAATAGAAATAATAGATCCAGTAACATGAAGAGTTTATTACTTGATGCAAAAGTATAAATGATGTAATACAACTGCACTTGGTAGGCTGTACTTATTTACAATAACAAATCAATCAAAAGTGGTCTTTAAAGTCTTACAGCCTTTGTTTTCTAGGGGAAAACCTATTATTTGAGATTTAGCAAAGACCCTAAAATAACCCAGTCTATGCAACAGTCCAATTGTTTAACATTGGAATAGAAAATAGAACTGCTGGGCTCGGTGGCTCAGCCTGTAATCCCACGCCTTTGGGAGGCTGAGGTGACTGGATTGCCTGAGCCCGCGGGTTCGAGACCCGCCTGGGCAAGCGAGACCTCATCTCTACAATAAATCAAAAATTAGCCGGGTGTGGTAGCGCACGCCTGTAGTTCCAGCTACTTGGAAGGCTGAGGCGGAAGGATCGCTGGAGCCCAGCAGGTCGAGGCTGCGGTGGCCGGGAGCGGCCACTGCACTGCAGTCTGGGCGACAGAGTGAGACTCCAACTCAAAAAAAAAAAAAAAAAAGAAAAGAAAATAGAACTATGGGTAGCTAGAAGAGTTTGTCCTTGCTCCTCTTCCTTGCTCCTCTCTCATTACAGGAAAAGGCTCTAAAACTAAATCTCAGGCAAGAGGAAGAAAACTACCAACCCTTTGACATATTCAAAAATTGATCAAGGTTTTTAAAAAGCTTAGTGAAATAAAATACACATGTGGCTGATTTGAAGGACCAACCTAAAATTAAAGAAAATATAAGCGATTCATGCAAGTCTTCTGCACAAAGTAAGCTTATATGGAAGCAATCAAGTAAAGCTGTAAGTAAAAATAATTCCAAATTTTGAGACACATAGATATTTAGCATAGGAGAGAATAATACAGTGAGTCAGTCAGGTTCTAAGGAACTTTAAAACAAATTTTTCCATAATTTTCTCCTAATTTCAAGAGTTCATTTAAATTTTTAAAAATATGCTTTTAAGCTGTGAATCAAAAACAGAACATTGAATGGGAAGGATGAGATAAAGAGAAGAAAAAGCAGGAAGAAAGACATGAAAAACATTTAAATTGGAGGTTATATCAGTATAGTAGAAAGCAAAAGCCTTTTGGTTATGACTGACACCACTTAACTGATAGGAACCAACACATTACAATATTATACAATGTAATTCCTTTAAATGTACAGAACACCAGAAAATTCTGTTTAACAGTTACTGGCATTCTACTTTATATTGTAGATAATTAGATATCTGCACCATTAAAGTATCCTTAAAGTCACTTAAAAGTTATGAATTACAACCTAGAGTCAATACCTGTACTTAATTATATTCAATTGCTCAAGGGTTTTACATTTTTAGTTGCTGCAAGATATCAACTCTTTCCAAAGAAATAGGCAGAAAAGAAGTCTCTTAATGAGAACTGGCATTCATCCAACATTTTCACTTCTTATTCCTTATTATATAATAAATTCCTTAAATGTGCAAAAAGCAAAGTTAATCAATAATATTTTGAATTATTATTATCATTTTTTGGGTCAGACTCTCACTCTATGACCCAGGCTAGAGTGCAGTGGCACGATCATGGCTACTGTAGCCTAGACCGGCTGGACTCAGGCAATCCTTCCACCTCAGCCTCCCAAGTTGCTGGAATTACAGGCATGCGCCACCACTCACAGTTAATTTTTTGATTTATTGTAGAGATGAGGTCTCGCTATATTGCCCAGGCTGGTTTCAAACTCCTGGGCTCAGGCAGTCCTCTTGCCTCAGCCTCCCAAAGTGCTGGGATTACAGGCATGAGCCACAATACCTGGCTGATACTTTGAATTGATATTAATTTAGATTCTGCCCTACTTCCACTGTTGAGCTAGCTGCTTTTGTTGTATTTACCCTTCCCAATAGTTATCTTACTAATTCTCTGACTTACAAAACATCGCTTAGCCTTCTGCCAGTAGAAAACGTCCTGTAAAACTGGCCTCGCACCCACCTTTCCAGCCTCTCCACCACCACTCTCCATAAATCCTCAGCTCAGGCCAAACTCTTATACTGACTCAGGAACTCTGAACATTCCTTGTGCTTAACTGACACAATATTTTTGCCACTTCCTTTTTTTGGGCCTCAAAGATAAATATCCTTCCTTTCTATTTATTACAGATTATACCCATCCTTAAAATGCATAGCTTAGCTTCCCCTCGTTTACAAGGCAATTTTAGAGTAATTCACGTCTAAGAGATCTCTACCTCAGTGGTACAGGAATCAGAAGAGACTCGTTTGGAATAAAGTATAGTAAAACTGATGGTTAAGTATATTGCCCTAAATACAGTTTCTGAGATAATCCATTTTTATGCCTTTCCAAGGAGTAAGGAGAAAAAAAATACAAAGAGAGAAACAATCAAAAACTAGAATTCTAATTTTATTACCAGTACATAAGTTATGAACAAATAGGCCATGTAAACCCTCTGCTATTCAGGAAATAAACTAAACAGCAAATCAGAGCTTAAACTTTTCTAATGTTGGTGCCCATAATTCCCCACTTTCAATCAAACAACTACTCTCAATGCTTTCATTTTTCATTTCCATGCTGCTACTCATTCCTCTGCTTGGAATATTTTTCCTCCCCACTTCTGCCTTTCCAGAAAAGTTATGCATCTCTCATGGCCTTAATTAAATATCACTGAAATGGCATTTCCCCAGCAATATGCCTTCTCTAAACATACTCTCTTTTTCATCTGCTACTATAATCTATCCATTCTATTCATATGACCTGTAGCATGTACATCTAGTGTTAGAACGTGATTCCTCACCCAGTTACCTAAGCTTGGGGATTATGTTTTAAATGCCTTTTGATTCCCACCAGTGCCTTGATCTGAGCTGATACACTATTGGGTATAAGATAAAGTGATGACTGAAGGAGCAATGAATGAATGAATGCCTCAAATTATTAGCACTTAAAATGAAAACGGTTAGAGGGCAACTAGATTCTAGATGAAGCTAAACATGCAGCACAACAGCAAAGAATCAATTTCACGGCACACAGTAAGATATTTCACAAGCATTTCAAAGAAACCAGTGCTAAGCATATCAATCACAAAAATTACAAAAGAAGCAAAGCATAAAATATGGCAGACAACAGACTGCAAGAGGAGACACAAGAAGTTTCTTGTGTTTTATCACTTCACCCCTGGTTTGCTTAACTATTAGTAATGGATATACACTTAATTGTCTTCTGAGGACTTCTCTTGGGTGTGTTGCATATTTTGGATTACATATTTTGGTAAATACAGGCAGTTTTAAAAATATATAAATCAAATTAAGAAAAGGGAAAGCACACCTATATTTCATAACTAAGACCAATAAATATAGCAATAAAGAGAGAAAGAAGGAATTGATCAACATGAATCAGGATTAAGGAGGGCCTTTCAGGGACAAGTATTAACAAAGGGAAGTAGAGAGTCAAGAAGACAGTCCAGCAGGATGGAAGTATAACAGAAGTGATTAAGGGTACAGACTCTGGAATCAGAATATCTGGACTCAAACCTACAGACTGTCTAATTAGTTTTGTAAGTAATTTCTCTGTGTCTTAGTTTCCTTCTCTGTAAAATGTAAATAACAGCACCTGCCTTATAAGACTGTTGTTAAGGTTAAAAGTGAGGATATATGTAAAGAGCTTAGGATGGTGCCTGGCACATAGCGGGCAGTCAGCACATATTAGCTATATTTATAAAAGAAAAGCTAAAGACAAGGTGTATGTATATGTGGGTTCCTCAACCTTGGCACTATGAATATTTGGGGACAGATAATTCCTTGTTGCGGGGGTGACTGGTACTGCAGGATGTTTAACAGCGCTCTCGGCCACTATAAACTAGATGCCAGTAACACACATGCCACATAAGCGCCCCAGCTGTGAAGATCAAAAACGTCTCCAGACATTGCCAACCCACAGTGGAGATGCACTAGTACACACTGAAAGAAAAAGGCTGTGATATGTAGCAACCAAAAGATGTTACCATAGGTTCAAATGTGTAGATGTCAACTGACGAAAAGGTTCTGACACTGAGTTGAGAAGTTGAAGTTTAATCTCTCAGATTATTAAATTCCTACAGAGATTTTCAGAGACACGTTCCTGTGATCTTGCTCTTGCTGCCTTGCTCACTCCCACTGTCGTTAAAGAATTCTTTCAGCTATGTTCAAGATCTAATAGCTTGGAGCTAGAGTGATGGTCACAAAGTAGTTGACTGTTGAGAACTAGTTACAGAAATGACATGAAAGTGGTCAAATCTTTTTTTTTTTAAAAAGTAGAATTTACAAAGATTTTTTTTTTGGGTCTAGTGAGTAAGGCGAATAATATCCAATTGAGAAGAAATGAAATGTGTCCAGTTATCCAACTAGAAGTGTGTTAGTAACCAGTTAAAGGTATACATTTTAAGAGACATATTTAACAAATATCTATTAAATGTTAATCACAAATAAAATGGTGTCAGGAGCTGGAAGGCAAGTTTCTAAGAAAAAAGGTACTTTCTGCTTTCAAAGGTGTCAACAACCTAATAGGTGAGACAGAACAGTACATAACAAATATAACAAAGTAAACCCAAGATGTAGGAGAGCAGAGAAGGAGTCAGTATTCAGTACAAGTTGATGGAAAAAGATAGATAATTCCTTGTTGCGGGGGTGACTGGCACTGCAGGATGTTTCTAATTGGTACACTGATATTTTGTAGATGCCATTTAAAACTTAGATTAAGATTCATGTACGGTTTTGATGGAAGTATAAACTATTTTTTAATCCTATATTCAAGTGCAGTGATGCTGTGAGAGGAGAAAAAATACTGTCTATGCTAGAGTTTGAAACTAGTGTTTAAACGCTTGAAAAATGTAAACATGTGACAGGTGTTAATCAGTCAAGTAAATGGCTGGCTATTAATTTTTTAAATAACTATTTTATACCTTATTCACAATATCAATGAATTCTGACTTTCACCTAGTTTTTCTCAGCTACAGAAGGGGGAATAGAAGGAATGTAAGAGGAGGGACTCACCAAGAACACCTGACGTTATAATAGGAAGATGATGGTTTGACTAAATCCACATTACAGAATAGAGATCACATTTTTGGGTCCAAATGAAAAGTACTGTGAAGGAAGATGTCCTAAAACCCGACAACATACCTCACAAAATAATTACACCCTCCAATAACCGTTAGTTCTAAAATGAGAGCAGATGGAAGGAAGGATACGGTCTAGAGAGATTAAGGACAGGTAAGCAACCATGACCTTTGGGAGCAGATTGTGTAAGGTAGGCCACTGCATTTCCCATAATTTCCCCATGTAACCTGCCCTAACAGGCCCAACAAAATTAGTACCATCTACCTGAGATATTTCTAGAATTTCTACTGCAATCTCTAAGTTCTTGTCAATCCATAAGACCTAGTCATGACCATCAACAGTAAAGCCAGAGTAAACAATCACCACCAGGTGGTGCCAAATCAAAGCCCTGTACCAAAATGGATTTGGCCATGCCAGGCCCTGGTGACACTCCCCCATACCCCTGCAGCCAGCTGTACAGGTTCACTCTAGTCATTTCACCCCCCTAGCAACAGTGACCCCATATTTTATTCTACTTAGACTTTTTGGCCCACATATCACATTATAGTAGAGAAAAGGTGGTTATTATATTATGTTCTTGGGGGGTGGGGGCAGCAGGCAGTACACCTGGACTTTTTAAAGGCTAGTTACTAGTTACAGGCGGGACACAGTGGCTCATGCTTGTAAGCCTAGCACTTTAGAGGGCCCAGGAGGGAGGACTGCTTGAGCTTAGGAGTTTGAGACCAACCTAGGCAACATAAAATAAAAATAAAAAAGTTAGGCAGGCACGGTGGCGCATGCCTGTGGTACAAGCTACTCAAGAAACTGGAGTGGGAGGATCACCTGAGCCCAGGAGTTCGAGGCTGTGGTGAGCCATGATGGTACCCCTGCACAAGTAACAGAGTAAGACCACCAAATTTTTTTTTTTAAAAAAAGACTAACTAAAAATGAGTAAATTAAAAAAAAAACTTTTTTCCTGTTTTATGCCATATTTCAATAATACAAACTCAGATACAGTCTTAAAAACAATCAGGAAATCATAAATAAGAATGCAGTATATACCCAGGTACAGTGGCTCACATCCATAATCCCAGCACTTTGGGAGGCAGAGGAGAGAGAATTACCTGAGCTCAGGGGTTCAAGACCAGCCTGAGCAACATGGCGACACCTTGTCTCTGCAATAAATAAAAAAGTCAGCCAGGCATGGTGATACATGCCTGTGATTCCAGCTACTTGAAAGGCTGAGGGGGAAGGATCACCTGAACCCAGCAGGTTGAGACTGCAGTGGCCATGAGGGTGCTACTGCACTCCAGCCTGGGCAACAGAGTGAGACTCCAACTCAAAAAAAAAAAAAAAAAAAAAGGAATACAGTATACAAAAGGTCTGACATAATAAAGACTTTAAATAGTTAAATATTAATACATTAGTACATCAAGGTTTTCCCAGATGGCTCTACTACAAAAACATGATCAACAACAAAAGTAAGAGGATATGCTATCTCTGATTCCCATGCAAAAAGTGTAATGATCCCATTAGCTCTTTTGTCTATAGAGTTATTTTTCTTTATAGCATAAAATGAGCAGACTATTGTAATAAAGTAAGACAAATTTCTCTCATTCACCAATCCCCAATGTAAAATCAAAACCAAAGAAAAAGAAAAGAAAAAAAAAGAATGTTTCTCTAAATTCCTATAAGAAACACCTCAAATTTTCCAGTAAAAGACTTCATGGTAAACTTATCCCCCGCCCCACCAAAAAGATTTTAGCAGTGCTTATATGTTATACCTGTCAAGATCTGATGACTGTATGTTATGTATTCATCTGAACAGAACCACTACACTTAGTTACAGGCTATCATCAACCAATTCATTCTCTTGCTAAAATCAAGTCATCCAATTACTCCTTGACTAATCAAGGCTGTTTTGGCTTTTTCTTTTTTCAAAAGGTACTCAACAGCATAAACAGTTCACTTACAAGAAATGGAAAGGGGCTAATCAGCAGAATTATTGTTTTGCTGCTACAATTTGCAGTATTTAAATTTAGTTGCTGATTGGACTGAAAGTTTTATGATATAGCATATGAAACTAGTTTAATACAAATGTGAAGCTGTGTGGCTGTATTGTCTTGCCATGGCTACAATGGTCCACTTAGTAGTATAAATAATTGACAACTTTCTTTAAAATAACGATATTTAAAAATAACACATTTCAGTGCAGTTTCCCACATACACTGGTTTTATAAACAAAGGTACACGCTATTATTTCCTGAACATTATCTTGTAAGTTAGCACCTGTGTGCACACTGTACACATGTGTTACATGTATATAAAAACCACAAGCATTTTTTCATCTACATTTATCTTGACTTTTAAACAATAATAAACTAAGGAGACAATAGCTAATTATTTCACAAGAAAATAAGGCTCTCTAAAACAAGTACATGCTTAAAATAATGCATGTTACCCCTCATGCAATAAATAAAATAGTGAACACTACATTTCTAAAATGGGCAGTTACAAGAATACAATTTCAATTACAAGAATAATTATGAGTGCACATCAACTATAAGTAAAATTATTATCCAGTATTGCTCTGTGAGAATAGCTAATAGAATAACTAATACTGGGACACTAAATTAAAATCTTGTGATATATTTATTATGTATATATACATAATATTTATATTTATTATGAAGTATTTATAGGAAATATTTATTACACATCAAGTATCTACTGAAGTCTTCAGAAAACGTTGGCAAATTTCACTTTGTAGGAGAAAGTAAAATTATTTTTATAAAATTATGAAATGCTATTATATTAAAATAATAGTTTAGCTTTTTAAAATCATAAACAAATGCTTTATACATTAAAACAATGCTCTGCACTAACTACCAACAAGAACTTAAATCACAGAAAGGAAAACATAATAAAACCAAATAGGATTAAAACAATTTCTGAATCTTTTATATAGGTGCACATACATGTTTCAGTACACAGAAGTAATCCCCCGAAGGCTTATTTTTGCATACTAAGACTTATCTAAAAATGAAATTCTATACAGGATTGTAAAACTATACACTAAATGTCTGATAGGATCATTTGACATATACATAAACATTTTAGAAAAGTCTTAATTTTACAAATGAAAGGCATATAAAATGCCAGTACATTTCAAATGAACTATTTTCAAATTCCAAAAAAAATTGCTACCATTTTAATAATTTTTTTCAAGAAAGATTCAATCTGGTTATCCATGCTGAAATTCAAGGAAGCAAATAAATTAAAACCCCAAATAAATTAACAACAGAGACCTAATATTCTTTAAAGATGAATATTTTTTCAGAGTAGGCACACCTGCCAATATATTAAAAATAAATAAAATCAACTACAAAAGTGATACATCAAATGCCATGGTAGACTTGACTTCTCGAGACAGCATTTTCAAGCCGTCTTTTGTGGCTTTGTTTGGCGCCATGGTCCTTTAAGTTTTGTCTTCATAAAGCCCTAACTAGTTGTAATCATTTGCAGCCTAATTGTGGACATTTATCTGCTTTTCTTATGCATAGAACATAGCTATTAAAGCTGAATGGTGATGGTGTGAAGTATAGGTTAAATTGGGTGAAATTAAAGCAAATTACTCCGGGATGTGGAAATCTGAAAATAGAAACCACCAATGATTTGCAACCCTCTTGATGATCAGCTTCACAGAACCCTAAACGACAAAAAAACTTACATATTTTAAAGTTAACTAGGTTTTTAAAAATAATATGTATAAATGTATTTTTAACTACATGCACCTCTTAGTAATGGTGGAAAGATTACTTGTTTAACTCAGCTGCAATGTTAAAAAGATCTCAGGCTTCTATTTTAAATAATGCAGTTTATCGTTTTAAATAAAATTTTCTTTCCTTCACATGAATTTTTAACCTATACCAAATACATAGTTAAATATATTATTTTTCCTGAATAAAAGTATTAATAATATGGAGACAACACTGAAGCTATAGTAACAAAAGCAAATTAACAATGTAAACATATAGTATACCCATAGGCCTATTTATACACATATCATATAAAAATCTGCATGTGACTAGCATAAAGATGTACACAAACAATAAACGTAAAACATTAAAATAAAAGAACTGAATTTTCATTTATCTAAAATCTTACTGCTTGATTCATATATTTGGATAAAGACAATAAAAACACATACCCATTTGCACCTTGCATATTATTTTAGGCAACCAAGCAAGGCAGTATAAAAAATGTACTAAATCACAATTTTTTTCTTTAATGATCTAACTTAAGTATGTACCAATAGACCACAATTTAGACTAGCTTAGTCTAAAGTGGGAAAAAATTTCTAGCAATGAAACGGATATCCTTTTTCTTTTACTGCTATGTAAAAAGCATATTTTAGGTACCCAGGGAGAGATGAAATTATATGGCATGGCCCATAACCTTCAAGGAGCTTACAGTCTAGCTGGAGAAATAAGACAAGCATATGTAAATAAATCATCGCAACAGAAAATGGTACCAACATGAAGAAAGCTCCTGATCTCTGGGGCAGAAAAAAGTGAGCAAAAGGGGGATGTTGGGAGGGGCTTCACAAAGAATATAGATCTTAAAGGATAAAACTCAGCTAGAGGCACAGCAAAGACAAACATATGCATAAGGTACTACGTTCAGTACACAAAGAGTAAATACGTCTGAGGAAAATTTAGAACAGAAAAGGGAGAACTGGAAAACATACTAATGCTTAACAATGAAGAGCCTTGAGTACCAGGTAGAAAATGGAATTTCCAGGAAGGCATGAATATTTTACAAGAGGCAGTAACATAATCAAATGCAATGACTCTCAAGCAGTGATACATGTAATTTCTCAATGGCCACATCACAATTAAAAGTGATATGCCAAAGATGTGTCCTCTGGAATAACAGCAATGTTCCTGTACCCTAAGTCTTCCAATTTCCTTGCCCCACACCTCGTTACCAGGCTATGAAGGTACTGCTTCCTATTTAATAACTGTATGCTTATGTATTTATTATCTGTGTGTCTTATAGTCAGCATAATGCAAAACTTAACATTCGTTGTAATATTCAGCTACTGGCGGATTTTTATTTGTGTATATTTTTAAACAATGGCAGTAATATATACTTCTAAATAATACTGTAATATTAATAAGACTTAAGTTAGAAACTTAACAAAATGTAGACTCTTTTTTACTTTGTGAAAAATAGACCACCTCCCCATAGTATAAGAACCAAATTCTGGGACAGAGTCATTATGGGATATAAGAATGGATGATAACCACTGCTCTTGAAGGAAGAAACTGGAAGAGGAAGAGACTACAACAGTGACTCAAAAATTATCTAGGGTACAGATGATTCCCAGCCCTCTCCTTGATTCTCGATTTACTAGGGTGATACCCGGGATTCTGCATTTTAAGCAAAACATGTGTCTGCCCCAAGGGGTCCCAAGGTCACACTGAACAGGAAAAGAGAGCTCCAGCAACAATTTAGAAGTGGCAGTAAAACCAATAAAACAAAAAAGAAAAGAAGCACTTACAGAAAAGACCCACAGAACTAGACGACAGATTATAGCAATAAAATAAATCAATATATATTATCTCTAAATAAAAATGCCTGCTTAGAAAGCTGATCTCCCAAAAAGCTTTTTCATTTGGTGTATAAAACTATTTCATTGGCGAGACCTCATTTCTACAATAAATCAAAAAAATTAGCCGGGCGTGGTAGGGCGCGCCTGTAGTTCCAGCTACTTGGAAGGCTGAGGCGGAAGGCTGAGGTGGAAGGATCGCCGGAGCCCAGCAGGTCGAGGCTGCGGTGGCCGGGAGCGGCCACTGCACTCCAGTCTGGGCGACAGAGTGAGACTCCAACTCAAAAAAACTACTTCATTTAACCAAATAAATACACAGATCTTAAAAATAAACAAAAATAAACTTTTAAAACATGGCACTTAATAAAGTTTTGAGTTTTTCCAATGCTCCCCTTTACTTCCCTGCATAGACAAGTTTAGAATTGGTGCTAAACAATACAGAGGACTAAGACAGGCTTGAATACCATTCTGCTTTATGTTTGGTGATCCCAAAAGTAATATATCAGTTTCATTTTTATGAACAATAAACTTCACTACATATTTAATGAAGAAGAAACATCTTTATTACAATTCTAGTCATGAAATTTCATCAGAATTATACGGTTTAAATCTTATAGCAATGTGATATTTTAAACCAGTATTATGAGACATTTCCATGATAAGAAAAATTATATTTTCCAGTCAAGAATCAAGTAAATTGATTCCTAAAATTTTTTACTTTTTTTTTTTTTTTTTTTGAGTTGGAGTCTCACTCTTGCCCAGACTGGAGTGCAGTGGCCACTCCTGGTCACCGCAGCCTCGACCTGCTGGGCTCCGGCGATCCTTCCGCCTCAGCCTTCCAAGTAGCTGGAACTACAGGCGCGCGCTATCACGCCCAGCTAATTTTCTGATTTATGGTAGAGATGAGGTCTCGCCAAGTTGCCCAGGCGGGTCTCGAACCCGCGGGCTCAGGCAATCCACTCACCTCAGCCTCCCAAAGCACGGGATTACAGGCTGAGCCACCGAGCCCGGCTCCCTAAAATTTTTTAAACTTAAAATTTGACATGCATTTTCTCCCTTGTCCAAATTCAAGGAATTACAAATAATCATTTCACATTTGGCACTAACATGTACAGATTTGTTAACTCTCCAACATCTATCTATAGCTTATCTATACTCTTCTGGTTCTTTAACTGCTTCCTAGGAATTTAGGCAACTTCTGGTTAGATTTTTCCATCTGCCCACAGTGTCTAGTTAAGGATTGAGCATGTACCCAAGCTGGCCCAAGTGCAGTAAATCTCAAAATGTTTTACTGCAAAGCTGGGACAAACCCACTCTTTCTTGCCTGATGGATATGAACTAAAAATCACAGAGCAGCGAAATGCAGAAAGCCACTGTACGACCAGAAGAGTAACCAGCCTTAGGATGCACGAAGCTGGCCAAAATGCAAGAGTAGAAACAGAAAGAAGTTAACTCCTTAGGGAAAGTTTTGAATCAGTGGATCAAGTATTGCCTGAAATCATATATCTTATTTTCTCAGTAATGCAAGTCAATAAAAAGACTACCTTTATTCTTAAGCCACTTTGAGCTGGAATGTCATTGAAACTGAAGTATCACAATTCATACACTATGTTTCCTATCATAAGTAAAACATTCTAATAATGAGTATCTACTATCCCATATTTAAAGATGGGATACAGTAAAGATTAGTATGGAATGCATAAGGTACATCCAGAAAACAAAGAGTAAATGTGTCTGAGGAAAATGTATCCAACTGATACAAGGAGTTTAAGAAAGGGGGTATGTTTAGGCCAACAGCCCTTGCTTCAGAAATTATGAGTTCTGTCATCAACTCACCCAATGTCATGTAGCTAACAACCATCTTTTTCAAAGGTTTCTTCATTTCGAAACACTGTTAATATGTACTGAAAAAAAAAAAGCTGTGCAGCAAAATGTCTGACACAAAGAAAATACAGAACAAATACTGATTCTGTTCCTTCCTTTCCTAGAGAGTTCAACCCAAAGAAATCCTTGTTCCCTTTCATCTAACCAAATTCTATTCACTTCAAGTTTTACTTCTTTCTTAAACATAAAATGATTTGTTTAATGTTTAAGCACTTATCATATGCAAGAGTACCGCTTATCAAAGAAATTAGATTAGCTAGTCAAATTAAATAATTTCAGTAACAGAGACAAAAAGAAACACACTTTATAACAATGCCATTCCTCTTTTCATTGTCTAGCAAATGATTTATCATTCATGACTCAAATGTCACCTCCTAATACTTATCAGAAGATAGTATCTGATAAGTCTTTTTTATCTAACAAATTGAACATTTAATTTTTGACCTAACTCAGGGAACTTCAATTCACACGTTAAAGCCAATTTATTTACAAGTGGGACCTAAATTTACCTCCTGCAGGGCAGGAAGATATAACAGTCTCTAAGACGCTGTTTCCTAAGCAGACTGAGAACAGAGATAAGTTTTGAGCAAACAGACACAAGGGGACTAGGAAGCTCTCCCAGGAACCCAACTGTGGGAATGACAGCAATGGTTTATATACTTGGGAAACATGATCTGAACATGAACTAGGAATTCTCAACTACAACAACAAAGATAGGCAGTCAAATTCCTTGGGTATATCGTAGATCTAACTAGGCATTTACTTGAATGAAGTTCTAATCCCTAATCTACTCCTACTATTGCACAGTGCAATAGTGCTTCCTTTATCATTTTGCTAAGTATTGCCATCTATATAATATTAAATACCTACAATATTCTGTTCTGTAATAATACAGATTACTATAAAAGTTTCTGTTAGTGATAATCATCAGAATTATCTTTAAAATAGGGGGGCACAAAAATGTGGTAGAATATATTTCATGTACTGTTGATTACCCAACTACTATGCCAATTACCTAAATTACCCTGCCAAAAGATTTTATTAACTTAAACCTTCTTTTAAAAGTACTTTAAAGTTCTTCTCCCTTCTCCTATAACTCCTGTGTAGCTAAGAATTCATTTAATATCTTCTTTTAAAATAGTGTCATAATAATTGTTATGTAAGATGAAGATTAACACACATTAAAAGGAATTGACAAACACGTCTTTAAAAAATGTTTTAAATAAACTAAAAAGGAAAAGAATCCAGATGTCAATAGAGCATTTAGACTATTCCCAACAAAAAATGTCCCCAGTAAATACAAACTAGTTACAATTTAGTCACTAACATACTGAACTGAATCCTTGCATCTTCTTCAATTTATGCCCAAAGGCTACCTCAGAGATAGCACTCCAGCACAGGTAAATTCAGAATTTTGCCAGGCTCGGTGGCTCAGCCTGTAATCCCGCGCTTTGGGAGGCTGAGGTGAGTGGATTGCCTGAGCCCGCGGGTTTGAGACCCGCCTTGGCAACTTGGTAAGACTTCATTTCCACAATAAATAAAAAATCAGCCGGGCGTGGTAGCACATGGCTGTAATTCCAGCTACTTGGAAGGCTGAAGCGGAAGGATCGCCGGAGCCCAGCGGGTTGAGGCTGCAGTGGCCAGGAGCAGCCACTGCACTCCAGTCTGGGCGACAGAGTGAGACTCCAACTCAAAAAAAAAAAAGAATCTTTTGAAATGTAATCCTTATAATTA
Source organism: Tarsius wallacei (assembly GCA_963574415.1). NCBI lineage: Eukaryota > Metazoa > Chordata > Mammalia > Primates > Tarsiidae > Tarsius > Tarsius wallacei. The sequence goes on along the minus strand of CAUYQG010039412.1, from coordinate 21,514 downwards.
TCAATTATTCACTCAGCAAAAATGTATAATATAATAATTAAGGTATGATGACAAATTAGTACCAAAGATAAAATACTATATAATAATCAACATAAGGTTATTGTATTTTGGTAGTAGGTTAAATTTATCTATAAATCTCAAATACCTTTTTCTGAAGTTCAAAACCCCTAGTCTGTATATTATCACTATAAGAAGTAAAGTATTGGTAAGTAAACCTGGTAAGAAGAAACTGTATTCCAGTTTTAGTTTGCTACTGACATAAGTAGCCTAAAATTCCACCAAAGGGTTTTCGTTTTCAATAATAGCACAGTAAGATCCCATTGGAAAATGACCACTTCCACCCTGGTGGGGAAAAACATTATAAAACATAGACACGTGATACAAAAAGCTGCTACCTACAGGGACTGGAGAACAAAAGAAATCAGAACAATTGGCTGGGAGAATATGCTCAAAGGAGGGGAATTATGTGAGGTGAATTCATGTTCTCAAGATTTTAGCCTACAGCCAAGTGTTGGCAGCACAGCATAAGATGCAGATACACCTATAGTCTTTCTGGTCTAGGGAGTCCAGAAAACCAAAGCCAGGGAAATGAGCATGATGGACGAAAGCAAAGGAAAGGAAAAGAAACAGGAAAAATAGAAGGAATCCCCAAAGTCAATACAGACTCCTCTTTGACTGATACCAGCTCATGCATAGGCAGGGCAACTAAAGTCAGAACACTCAAGTCAGTACCTGAAGTGAGACTGGAGCTGTTACCTAAGAAACAGAGTTTGCAGTTCAAGTCCAATTGTCTAATAATACAAAAGAAGAAACACATATCAGAGAAAAATACTGGAATCCAGAATCGCCACAACTTAACATTCATAATATCCAGGACACAATCCAAAATTATGTAAGGAAAATCAAGCATATTGTTAAGAGAAAACAAGTGAGACTGACGTTGAGATGATCCAGATGCTGAAAGGAGCTCAGAAAAATTTTAAAGAGTCTACGAGAACTATCTTCAATAACTAAAAGTAAATTTGTACACAATGAACAAAAAAGATAGGTATTACTAGCAGAGAAACAGGAATGTCAAGAGAGAGAGATAGAAGTAGGAAGGCAGAAAGGGAGGTGGGGGGAATAAAGAAGATTTGGAACTGATAAACACAATATTAAAAAAAAACAAAAACTATATGGACATAACAGCCAAATTGGGATGACTGGGGAAAAAATATGTTAACTTAAAGATAAATCAACAAAAAAGAAAAAGATAAATTAACAGAAACTATCTATCTGAACAACACAAAAAAATAAGATTGGATAAAAATGAATAGAGCCTCAGGAACATAATATAAGATGATCCAATATGAATGTAAATGAAGTCCTAGAAGAAGAGGGGAAAGAGATGAAGAAGAAATTTTTTTTTGCAGGACTAATAAATAAAAATTTAACCAGTTTATTGAGAGAGAAATTTACAGATAAAAGTTCAATACTTGGTGGGTACCCTTAAAGCCTGGGTCAAAAACTATTTATATCCCCCAAAGTTTTTGAAATAAAAATTAAAAAGAAAAAGAAAAAACAAAGAAAGTTAAATGCTGAGACATACAATAGCAGGGGTATGACACAAATGTCAAAGGTAATGAGCAAATTTCAAAAGTAGCAAAAGAAAAATCTCTCAATTAACAGTTGAGTTTTCATCAGAAATTTAGGACAGAAGAGAATGTAACATTTTTAAAGTACAGAAAGAACAAAAAAAGTCAACCAATAATTTTATACCCAGCAAATATATTCTTAAAGTATGAATCTGAAATAAAAACATTTTCAGATGAAGGAAAACTAAAAGAACTCATTTGCTAATAACCATGCATTATAATTAATGCTACAAAAAGGTCTTCAAGTTTAAGGGAAATGGTGGAAAGCAGAACTTAAGATTCCCAGACAGAAGTAAAGAGAATCAGAAATGGCAAATCTCTAAATAAGTGCAAAAGACTAGTTTCATTTTATTTTTCCTCTTGATTTCCTCATAATACAAAAATGTTTAAAGCAACGTTGTTTGTGAAATGCACTAAATACCACTGAAATATACATTTTTAAATGGCTAGTTTTATGCAATGTAAATGTTATCTCAATTTTTTAAATTGTGGGATTTGTAGAATAGTACATACAGCAACTATAGCATAAAGGACAGGAAAGGAATATGGGCTTATATATGCCCAAGTTATCTGTATTCTACACGAAGCGATACAATATAAACTCTGTGTAAACTGTAAAAATCTTAACAACACCTATAAAAAACTGAAACATTAAGGATATATATTGTAATTGCTAGAATAACCACTTTTTAAAAGGTGAAAGAGTCTATTTAAAAGCCAAGATGAATACTAAAATAAAATCCTAAGAAATATTCAAATAATCAAAAAATGCAGAGGGAGAAACACAGAAACAAAACAGAGAAGCAACAAATAAAACACAAATAGACAAAAATCCAAACCTATCAAGTCCATTAGACAACACTTTAAAAGGTGCTGTCAGAAGTGATAATAAAATAGGACATAACCATATGTTGTGTATATGAGGCACACTTAAAACATAAAGACATAGGTTGAAAGCAAACAGAAATCATAGGTGAGCTATAATAGCTGTATTAACATCAGATAAAATTATCCCAATCAGCAGAGCCCTAGCACCATGAGCAGCAGCACAAGAAACATGGGCCTTGCCAGTGAGGTCAAGAAGGTCATCACAAGGAAGGTTTTTGGAACAGTAAAAAGGTTCAATGTAAGAAACATACACGGTTTCAACAGGACTGACACCAAGGGATATGTATTCATACATCAAACTGCCATAAAGAAGAATTCCAGGAAATACCTTTGCAGTTCAGAGGATGGAGAGACTGGAGTAGGATACTGTGGAAAAGGTGTGCTGACACAAATGCTACTGGTTCTGACAGAGCTCCATCCAGTCCTGTGCCTAGTGGAGCTCCACCCAGTACCCGGCAGTAGATACAAGCAGTCAATCATAATCATGACATTGTCTACGTTGTGGGGATCCTCCACGCAATCACCAGCAGAATAGTGAGAGTGGAAAAAGAAGGAGAGAAAGCAGAGTGTCCCCAAAGGCCAGGCAATAATGCAGCAAATACAGTATCCCAACTCCCTGTACAAAAAGTGGTGGAAACTGCCAACAACTGGGTGCAGGGGCACAAGGTAGACTTGCGAGGCAGAATATGCATGATGTTGTAGGCCCGATGTTGCAGAGGCCCTCCTCACTGAAGATGGCCTACAGAAGGCAGTGATGAAGAAGATAAAGAAAATCAAAGCGAGAAGACTCAAGGTCAGCAGCCACCTCCACATGAGTACCACTGCAACTTTTATTACTGACACTGACACCCAGAAAACCCTAAGCCACAAGATGGCAAAGACAAATGCAGTGGAACCACCAACTGAGACTTCATAAACTCCCGAGGCTGAGCAAGACAGTGCTGGGTAAATACGGACTTACCATCTCTATCATTGTCACATTCAGTCATGCAACAAGATGAAATGACTATGAAATTCCAGCAAAATGAAAGAAACAAAAGGCTGGAGCTGAAGGCCTAAGTGCTTGCTATTTTTAAATGTTTATTTATTTATTCTTTTATTATGGGCCAATAGATAATTAGAGCTGTCTGGTTACCTAAGCAGCATGGTTTCTTTCTTTCTTTTTTAAAAATCATTTTTACCTAGATATGTCGCTTTTTGGCAATTACAAACATGTGGGGTTTTTGGTTTGGTTTGGGTTGTGTCAAGCTGGAGTACAGTGGCATGATTACGCCACCGCAGCCTTGACCCTCTGGGGCTTAGGAGATCCTTTCGCCTCAGTATTCCAAGTAGCTGGAACCACAGACGCGGGCCACCATGCCCAGCTAACTTTTTAAATTTACTGTAGAGACTAGGTCTCACCAAGTTGCCCAAGCTGGTCTCAAACCCTTGAGCTCAGGCAATCGTTTTGTCTCTGCCTCCCAAAGTGCTATGATTACAGGCATGAGCCACTGCGCCTGGCTCCTTTAAAGGTTTTTAAATCATTTCATATCTGGTCATGCTGAGATTTTTTAAAATTTCATTTTTAAGATGTAGCAAAAGTTTACAACTTGATAATTTCAAAGAAGTCAGCAAACTGCAAGCACCTTAATAAAGGTCTTAAAAAATAAATTTTAAAAACCAAGTAGGTAGAAAGAAATAATAAAAGATATAAAAACAAACTGATGAAATAGGAAATGAACAAATAAAAATAAGTGAAACAAATGGTTCTTTAAAAAGATTAATATAATTGATAAGCCTATAGATAGACTGATCTAGAAAAAAGACAAACATTACATTTTATTCTAACATCAGGAAGAAGGGACATCATTATAGATTCTAAGTCAAAGTCATTAAGTATACAATGAGAATATTACAACTTTATGCCCAATAAACTTGACAGCTTAGGTAAATTAATCAAAATGCTAGATAGACACAAATTACCAAAACTGAACTAAAAGAAATGGAAAACACAATAGTCCTACATCAATTCAAGAAATTGAATTTGAAATTATCTTCCAACAAAGAAAACTCAAGGCCTAGATGACTACCCTGGTAAATTCAGAGTCAAAGATCACAAGGAAAGAAAACCACAGAACCAATAATCCCTCAGTAATAATCCTTAAAATTTAAATACTTAAAATTGTTTTAAAATAATTTTTCAATAAATGAAATCCAAAACTATTTTAAAAGGTTTATACATCATGACAAAGTAAGTTTATCTTGGGAATACAGTGGTTTATCATTCAAAACTCATTCTATGGTAAATTCTATGTAATTTACCATATTAAATAAAAAAGAAAACACTACATGATCATTACAATAGATAAAAGAAATGCATTTGACAAAATTTAACACCCATTCAGAATAAAAGTCTTCAGCAAACTAGCAATAACAGAGAACTACTTCAACCTAATTAAGGACATTTATAAATAATCTCTCATGCCTGTAATTCCAGCACTTTGGGAGGTTGAGGCAGGAAGACCGCATGAGGCCAGGAGTTTGAGACCAGACTGGGTAAAAAAGCAAGACCAGTCTCTAAAAAAAAATAGAGAACTTAGCTGGGTGTAGTAGTATGTTCCTGTAGTCCTAACTATTCCAGAAGCTGAGGCCAGAGGATCGTTTGAGCCCAGGAGTTTGAGGCTGTAGTGAGCCATGATCATGCCACTGCATTCCAGCATGGGTGATAGAGTGAACCCTGTCTCAAAAAATAAATAACTAAATAATCTATAGCATTTGTAATAGCAGAAAAATATTAATTACTTAGGGATAAGTTTAACAAGATATGTACAAGATCTAGTCTCTGTAACCTATATAAAATTATTGTTGAGAAAAGACCTAAATAAAGAAATGTATCATATTTATGGATTAGTAGCTTCAATACAAAGTCAAAAACCAATAAAATGCTAGCAAGTTTTTTTTTTTTTTTTTAAGAAAATGACAAGCTGATTCTAAAACTTAAACAGAAAAGGACCTAGAAAAGCTAAAGCAATCTTGAAAAAGAACAGAGTCAGAAGACCTATACTATCTGGTTTTAAGACTTACTATAAAGCTACAGTAATCAACACAGTGTGGTATTGGCAGAAGAATAGACAACTAGACCAATGAAACAGAATATAGTGTAGAAATAGACCCACATTTTACTTCCAAAAATGGTGAACTAATTTTTGACAAGGTGCCAAGTTAATTCAATGAGGGAAAATATATTATTTCCGACAAATGATTCTGGAACAACTCTGTATATGTATGAAAGAAATTAACTTTAACCCTTTGCCTATGTCACATGCAAAATTAACTAGAAATGGATGACAGACCTGAAGATTAGAGCTAAAGTTATTATACTTTAATAAAATAAAACTTCCGTGACACTGGATAACCAGGACACAAAAGACATGAACACAGGGAAAAAAAAGATAAAATGAACATTCTAATGAAAAACTTTTATACTGTAAAACAAGCCACAGACTAGAAAATTTCACATAACTTATATTTGACAAAGGATTTGTCACCAGAATATGCAAAGAACCCTTTCAACTCAAAGTAATAAGACAAACCATCCAATTTTAAATGGACAGGTACTTCACCAAAGAGTATATACAGAAAGGAAGCAAGCACACGAAAAGATGCTCATCACCAATCACTTGGAAAATAGAGATTAAAGTCACAATGAAATATTCTCTAAAATGTCTAAACTTTAAAAAACTGGCAATATCACATGTTAAAGAAGATGTGGAGGAATTGGAACTCATCTATTGCTGGTGAGAAATCAAAATGTTAGAACACAGCCACTTAGCAATACAGCACAAAAGTACCTTATAAAGCTAAGCACACACTAACCATACGCTTCAGCAATCTCACTTTCAGGTATTTACCAAGAAACAGAAGCATATGTCCATACAAACACCTGTACACAAACACTAATAACAGTAAAAGCTGGAAACAATTCAAATGTTCATCAGGTAATGAATGGGTAAGTAAACTGTAAAATAACCATACCATTAAAGGCTATAAAGCTATAAGAAACAAATTATTAATGCACATAGTAAGGGTGAATCTCAAAAAACATGCTAGGTTTTAAAAAAACAAATGCTAGGTTCAAACAAAAACTACATTCTATGATACTATATGAAACGCTAAAAATGACGGGCGACTAACGGTTGCTTGAGGATAAGAGTTGAGGGAGAGTATCAATGGTAAAATGTTACCAAAAAAATTTTAGGATGATGAAAACGGGTGTATTTTGATTATGATAGTGGATATATAACTGTATACAATAAACAAAATTCATCAAATTGTATACTAGAAAATGTGTGATTTTGTCATGTGTATTTTATACCTATTAATGTTTGGAGAAAACACTGAAGAGAAACTAGATATATACTAGTTATAAATCAAGGTTTCATACTTGATTACTGAAGCTCAACATTATAAGCGCTTATGAAATTAACTAAGATTGAATTTCATCTATTTTGAAATCCTAATATAAGAGAATAGAAGTTTACAATTAGTTACTGTCAAATGACTTTAAAAAATTATTTTGGTCTCAGGTTTCTAGAAATAAAAATAAAAGTTGATGTAACAAAAACAATAGAAGAAAAAAATTGAAAAATATCAGTTTAAATACATGTTGTCACAAATATGTATAATGAAAACCTATCTGAGGGAACAATTTGCTATAAGGGGATTAATTACATTTTACGCCTAACGATCTGGGGACTTTCCTAGGCTCATTCTCAATAATTGCAAGCTTTTCTAAACTCCTTCTCAGGTGACCCTACAGTTATGCAAGAAGGCTCTTGCCATAGTCCTTAGGATACTAAAAGCTGAACATGTCACCTTGTTAAGGTCTTAGACATAGAAAGACACAGAGCTTCTTATCACAAAAAGTGGGTGTAGGGGTGGATTAAAACAAAGACAACAATGCATGTCACTGCAAAAACTTTATTTTCAAAAGGAACCACTTTATTTTAGATGTCGAACTCATCAATGCAAAATTTTGTTTTCAAACGATTTCCTCAATAAAGCAGTTCATTTCTGTGCTATTGAGTTTGCTGTATTTTTACAAGCACCAGGCTGCGCAAACCATGATTGAGAGAAGCCATCTTATGCACATTGCTGTTGTCCCACATCATTCAGAACAAACCTTTTTAGATCGTTAACTACCACAGGAGTGCTGATTACACAGGCACCAGCAATTTCCTAACCAATGACCACCTGAACAATGATGTGTTCAGCTTCTCAGACCCTGCAGCCTTTCAAAGGTGAATCATTTCACAGTTTGGAACTAGATCTCCATAGCAACTTCCCTTTGAGGGTTTTAGAATCACCATCCAGTAATTCTATGATCATCAAGCTCAACCATTCCCAATGGTTCTTTTCACAGCAGATGGAAAAGGAAGCCTTGAAATTTTACAGTCTATTTCAAGCAATTCATCTGGCAGCCTATTAGAATTCAAAATATTTCGACCTTCAATCACAAAGCATGTTATCTGAAGCTGTGGTGATCTCAAGTCAAGACAAGCAGACGTTTTAGTCTAATCATCCATGATGAGAAGAGACTGACAAAAACTCTTAATTCAACCACCATCAAAATGCTTATTTTAACTGCATGAAAGTCTTTCAACAGGCAATGAAAACACACCATGTACCATTTTATCACAACCTTCTGTTCAAGGAAAATATGAATTCTGAATATTGACATGGATCTCTGCACTTCTTAGACTGCTTGGAACAAATATGTGTCTTAAAAGTTAGCATAAATCCAATTTAAGAGCACTATTATTCTCTGCTGCAAATGCCAGAAACCTTAAGCAAACAGCAATGGACTTTTGATAAAGTCAGTCAGTATAATAAAATCAAATACATTTGGATTTCTTAATTTTTTTTCAGGCACACTCTAACATGATTAATCAGAAGATTAATATCAACTCCTCCGGAAATTAGTCTCAATTAAAAAGAAAGAAAAAATCTAAAAAAAAAGTACAAAAAGTTGTTGACATTTTCCCAATTCAATTAATTATCCAATGATTTCAAAATATACTAACCCTCCTATCATTAAAATATTGAATTCAACCACATTAAAAAGTTATACATTTCAAATTGCTACTAAATTGCAATTAATAAGTTATTACTTATCCAAACCTTTTTTTAATACTTGAAGGTTCAACTGTATGGAATAATTCCATTAAATAACTTCTTGTATTTATTATAGGTATTAATCAAATATAGGTATCCATTTCAGTATTTATTATATTTTGTGGCATATTAGAATCCTACGCAAAAATTAAAAATATCTATTTTCTAATTACTAAGTCAAAACACAGCTCCCCATGAAGAACTAAACTAACTTTAAGAATAAACTAAATAAAAATAAACATTGGTAAAACAAGATAATTTTAAATTATGAATGCACTCCTTCCACAAAGGAACACTCTGAATAAACACCAGTTCCAAAGCCACAATGCTTAGGAAAGGTTTAAATTTAATTAATTCAAGACCAAAAGAATTTTAATAGACTTTATCTACTTCCTTAAGGCAAAATCAGAGATACAGACTACACATCACATGATCACATTATAATTACTTTCTACATAGTCAGCTAACTAAAATTGTCTTTATATGGGCCTATGAACTAATTACATTTCAAATCAATTATACAGTGTATATGTTGTTCTCTGTTCAATATTTTAAGTCTAAGCTCTATGCTTGGTTTAAATGTCTAATCACAAAATGAAAAGAAGTAAAATTATTTTATGTTGTAGAACCAGTTCCAAAAAACTTGTAAAAACTAGATAATCCCTGACTTATGAAAACTAAGTACAAATTTTTCAAGGAAAAATATACAATTTAACAACTATTTCAATGAGAGCAAAATTAAATTTTACTTTAAAACTTCCAATTCTACCAGAAAGGAATGAGCATAGCAAGAAAGATGCCATACCTTACTTGTCTTACTTTATATTGGCTTATGGTCTGAGTTATATAACTTATATTAAAACTGCCCAAGATATATATTTAAAAGTAAATATGAGTAGAAATTTTAACCAAGGATTATACTCAAGTTAAAAGGATAATGAGTAGAAAATTATATATACACATGTGCATGTATTTTTTAACTTTAAGTACTTTACTTGACACATATCTATGACTAAAACATAACCAAGAAAATAAAAATAAAACTTGCTAATGAAATTCTCCAAGTATCATTCTACGGTTGCCATTTGACAACAATGTAAGAAATGATTAGCTATTAGTACATCAAAGTTTAAATAAATAGAAACTTCTCAAAATAGTTATGCATAAGTATTCATTATATCTGAATTCAGTTTATTAAATAGTCTGTACTTCATATCCACATGTCAGATATTCAAATACACATCTTGGTTAGCCTAAAGAGTCATTTAGACAACCCTATATTAACTTAGGAATATACTTAAACTCTTCAATATCAACAACCATAGAATCTATTAATGCTTTTACTCAATTGTCTGAAAAACAGACAACAGCTCAGGTGAGATAAACAAAGATTTATAGATGTTTCTACTAGGTAGCACTATTATACTAAACTTTCTAAACTACATGCCCCTTACAAAGCAGATTTACCTACTGACTATATCTGAATTATAATGAATTTTATCATTTGTCTTAATTGTCCCACTCGGCTGTGAACTTTTTAAGGACAGATATATTATGAATTTTACTAATCCAGACGTTAGGGCTTTACATCTGACATTATAGGCACTTAATAAATGTTTGCTGTTAATTATTATATAGCACTGATGACTATAATTAGAAAAATTCCACGTCCCTGAAATGTTCTGGACTAATAACTAAACTTGCTTTTTACATGCCAGTCACATAAGAAGAACCAGAAATACAAACAGATTAATTTAATTAGAAAGCATAATAAAATAGAAAATATTTTGCTATATCTCCATTTTTTACTTTTATCTACCCCTTTGCTCTTAAGTTTACAAGAAATTTGCTCCTAGGTTGTAAGCTAATATACAAACTGCTGAGTTTAACAGCCCAGGGTAACCTTAAGTTTATTTTATACCATATAATCAAGCAACATACTATAATTGAAGCACACTGAAAACAGCAGTTACTAGCTAATTAACATTAGCAGAAACATTTCTCTCAATGAATGTTAAAAAAACTAAAGATTCCATAGTAAAACATAGTTTTTTATAAGTGTTATGTTTAAGTTATGTGGAAAACTATTTTACATTCAGTCTAACACTAGGATGGTTATAAAACAAATGTATCAATTTTTATTCTTATCAATAGCTTTGTCTACATTTTGACTACAAAATGCTGGGAACATGCAGGTAAAACCAGACTCCTCAGCTTTAAGTACAACACCAGAAATCCAGACATATAATCTGAGTACAAATTTGTTGTATGTGTGTTAGTGCTCTATTTCTTCGATCAATATAGCAAAAGTGTAGTTACCACAGTACTTGACCTCTGACTGGGGCAGCAATCTAAAGGAAAGCACCTCCAGCAAATGTGTTATTCCTCAGATAAGACAGCAGGATGCAGTATAATGGCTAAAACCTTTTTGCTAAAGACAGTCATGCTGCTTCAATATTCTAAGTTCCCACTGCCCTGTGGACACAAAACTTGAGGACAACCCTTTTCTACTAGTCTACCTAGCCATAACAGAATATTGAAGTATGAAATTGCAAGTTACACCGGAATTTTAGCATACATCATTTGATCCTGGCATTCTGGAAAAAGATATAAATTGTGAAAGTAGAGAAAGTATTTGTTTTAAGAAGAGATGTTCATCATAAATGCCAAAGGTTTAAAAATAAACAAACACAAACCACATGTTTTAGTTGAGAAGGTCACTTACTAACAAGTAACAAAAGCCCTTCAAATATGCACACTTGTTTGCACAGTAATTTTAGTACTTTTAGAAATGTATCTCAAGGGAAAAAAATTAGGCAAGTGGACAGTGGTGCATATAAGGCATGTAGAAGAAAGTTTGTAGCATCATTTCCCACTCATTCAACAAACATTGAAGAGCACTCATATACCTATGGTCACAAACTTACATTCTGAGATGATTCTTAAGTTATTATGGAAAAAAATAAACAAATAAGATTAGCCCGGAACACTTAAAAATGAGGGGAAACAAACTCTATCAGATACAGGTTGATCATCCCTAATCCAAAAATTCAAAATCCGAAATCCAAAACTTTATGTGTGCCGACACAACATTACAAGTGGAAAATTCTACACCTGACCTCATGTGACACACAACACATAGTTTACTCAGCATCCCCAAGAGAAAAAAAGATCCTCCTACTCCTCTTCAGCAGTGATATGTTTTCTGCACATGCTCAGATTCCCCATGCAAGCACATCCACACAGGGTAATAAAATGGCACACGTGAAGGCCAGTTTCACAGGTTCCTTATGATCCCACATGGGCCAAGACCTATGTACATTACTCACTTTTTTGGGTTTTTTTTTGTTTTGTTTTTGTTTTGTTTTTGCTTATTATCTGTTTTGTGGTGTAAAAATATGGTTGAAAATGCCACCCAAAAAAAAGGCCTGCTGATATTATCCAAATGGATATCAGTGATAAGAAAAAAGGAAAGCATTTATGTTTATTGATATCACAGAAAGTCAGGATATAGAGAAACAGGATAGCCTAAGTGTAAAAGGTCTTACAGAAGAGTATGGTGTCGGAATAGCCACTATATATGACATGAAGAAACAAATGATAAACTTGATGCTCTGTGTTGAAAATAATTAACAGAAGTTAAAGAAAAACAGAAAATCACTGTACAAAGCTAAAAATGAAGATCTTTATCATGTATTGAAAAGTGGATCCATCAGCATCATAGTGGATACATGCCAACACTGCCTGATCATAAACAAGCAATATCTATCATGATGAACTAACTAAACATTGAAGGGAACTGTGAATGTTCAACAGGCTGGTTGCAGAAATTTAAGAAAAGACACTGCATTATATTTTTAAAAATGTGTAGTGATAAAGCATCTACTGATCACAAAGCAGATGAGAAATTCACTGCCAAGATCATTACTGCTAAACATCTAATACCAGAACAAGTCTACAATGCTGAAGAAATGGCACTTCGTTTTAGTGTTATTGCCCAAGAAAGACATTGACAGTTGATGAGATAGTTCCTAAGGCATTAAGGATGCTACGGACAGAATAACTGTGCTAGGATGTGCTAATGCAGCAGGCACACATAAACATAAACATAAACATAAACCTGCTGTAATAGATAAGAGCTTGTAAACTTGCTGTTTTCAAGGAGTGAATTTCTTCCTAGCCCATTATGATGCTCACAAAAAAGGCGTGGATCATCAAGAACATCTTTTCTGAGTGGTTTCACAAATATTTTGTATCAGTGGCTCATGCCTCACTGCAGGAAAGCTAAACTAGGTATCACTGAAACATTCTGTTATTCCTTGACAACTGTTCTGCTCTTCCCCCAAGCTAAAATTTTCACTTAAAATTTTTATGCCATGCACTTTCCTCCAAATGTGACTTCATTAATTCAGCCATGTGACCAGGATAGCCTTAGATCAATAATGAGCAAATATCAAAATATCTTCTAGGTTAGGGGTGGTGGCTCATGCTGTAATCCCAGCAATTTGGGAGGCCAAGCCATAAGAGTCACTTGACCTAAGGAGTTCGAGACCAGCCTAGGCAATATAGCAAGAACTCATCTCCACAAAAAATCAGCCAGGCATGATGGCACACACCAGCTGCTTGCGGGGGAGTGAGGGGGGCGGGGGGGTAAGGCAGAAGGACCACCTGAGCCCAGGAGGTTGAGGCTGTGATGAACAGTGATGATAGTGCCACTACACTCCAGCCTGGACAACAGAGTGAGACTCTTGACTCAAAAAAAAATTTAAAAAGACTGCCTTCTTGAACACCACGCTAGCAGCAGTGAAAAAAGGCACAGGTGTGAAAGGTTGTCAAAAGGATTTTAACATAAAGGATACTTTACATGCTGTTGCCAACACTTGGAACATGGTGACTAAAGACACAGCTGTGCGTGCCTGGGACAACCTGTGGCCTGCATCAGTGATGATGATGAGCAAGGTGGTAACTTGATAGGATTCTGTATGTCCAGTGGAAAAAATGTCTGCCCTCTTTACATATGCAAAAAATATACTTTTGAAGTCTGTCAGTAGGTTGGAAGAAGTACATACCAAAGAAATTTTTAACAGCAATAATGAAGCTACATGGGTGAGGTGGCTCATGCCTATAATGGGAGAACAAGGTGGGAGAATTGCTTGAGCCCAGGAATTCGACACCAGCCTGGGCAACATAGTGAGACCTCATCTCTAGCCCCCTCCATAAAAAAATCAAAAATTAGCTGGGGGTGGTGGCACATGCCTGTAGTCCCAGCTACTCAAGAGGCTGAGGCAGAAGGATCTCCTGAGCCCAGGAGGTCAAGACTGTAGTAAGCCATGATTGCACCACTATACTCCAGCTGGGAGACAGAGCAAGGCACCCTGTCTCTAAAATAATAATAATAATAATAATAATAATAATAACGATAATAATAATATTCCAGTTGTTCATTCGTATTCAAGAATGGCAAAATAGTCAAAATGGTTCTAAATCAAAGAAAGTGTGATAATAGTGATGATGAAGATGATATTGTTAACACTACAGAACAAGTGCCTGTAGACAACATGGAGGAAATGTGAGGCCCTTATTGAAGGACTAGAACAGCACGCACTCATAATTCATAACAGAACAGGAAATCAAATCAACTTATAAAATCAAACAGAAATTTCTGAGACAAAAACCATGGTAAGTGAGGCAGATGACTCTGGAGGAAACATTTTAAAAACCATCCAGCAGAATGCCTCCTCATCCCTAGAAAGCCCACTTTCCTGGTTTCCTGCTTCTGATGTTTCTTCTTACCTAGATAATAAAATACAGCATACAGTAACCTTTCATCAAAACATAGTATCGTAGGTGGAGACTGAAAGTCTGTCGCTGTTTGCTGCTGCCCAACAGCTGATGCAGGTATGCTAGTGATGCTGCTATTCTGCTTAGTTTCCCCGAACACATTACTTTTTCACTGTATTAATGATATGGCATATTTTTTACTGTTAAGTACCTATATGTGAGTATAAAGAAAATGATTGCTTATATGAGCATATAAATTCAGAGCAAGGAATGATGGTGATGTCAAGCAAGCACAGATTGTCCACATGGGTGCCTGAAACAGCAACACCTTTCACTTTTTTATGGTTCAACACACACAACTTTGTTTCATGTAAAAAATTATTAAAAATATAAAGTTATCATCAGGCTATGTGTATAAGGTATATAAAAAACATAAATAAATTTCATATTTAGACTTGGGTTCCATTTCTAAGACATCTCATTATGTATATTCAAATATTCCAAAATCCAAAACATTTCTGTTCCCAAACATTTCAGATAAAGGATACTCAACCTATATTACTACATCTATATTTATCTATCTACCAGGGGTGCCAAAAAATGTATACATATTTTAAGAAATGTTATATGATCTATGTGTTACTTTTAGTTCATTGTAATCACAAGTGTCTGAATGCTGATAGCAACCACTTTGAACACCTCTTGTAACTGCAGAAGTCAAACATGAATGACTTGTATTAATCTTTTGTTATTGGTATGTATATATTGAGCATTACAATTTTAATACAATTTTTTTCCTTTCTTAAAATGTGTATACATTTTTGGCACCCTAGCTATCAATACATCTATTTTTTTTTTTTTTTTTTAAGTTGGGGACTCACTCTGTCACCCAGGCTGGAATGCAGTGGCATGATCACAGTTCACTGCAGCTTCAATATCTTTGGCTCAAGTGATACTTCCACCTCAGCTTCCCAAGTATCTGGCACTACAGGCACACACCACCACACCCAGCTAATTTATTTTTTTTGTGGAGACAGGGTCTCGCTATGTTGCCTAAGCTGGTCTCAAACTCCCAGGCTCAAGCAATTCTCCTGCCTCAGCCTCCCAAAATGCTGGAATTACAGCCTGTACCCAGTCTATATATATAGTTTTAATAATATAAAAGTGTGTGGTACTGTATTAGCAAATTAATAAATTGACAGACGAATAAAACAGAATAGGAAGATCTTGAAATAGAGCCAAATACTTAGAGGAATTTAGCATATGACAATGGCTATATCTCAAATCCATAAATACAGACTTTTAAATCAATATTTTGAGACAATCAAGTTATTTGCAAAAAATAAAAGGTAGAGTCAATGTGTCACAGTGTACATAAATTATAAATAGACTAGAGATTTACAAATAAAAGATGAAATCATACATGAAAATATAAGTGAATTATTTTATAACCTTGGCTTGAGGAAAACCTTTTGGATACAAGTTCATCTAAAAAACTTTTGAATAGCACAGCACACCACCCCAAAAACAAAGTTAAAGAACAAATCACAAACTTGAAAAAATATCTGCAATTCATATAAAATAGGGCTGATATATACAAAGAATTCTTAGTTGTCAAGGAATTTTTTAAAAAATGAAAGAAAGAACAATATAATAAGAAAAGGGGCAAACAACATGAACAGACAACCCATAGAAAAATACAAATAGCTCTTAAATATGAAAAATGTGCAACCTCATTCATAATAAGAAAAGCAAAGCAAAATAATACCAACATACCGATTCTCTCCTAGTAAACTGCAAACCTGGAAGTTTAACACATTTTCTGCTGGTAACATTACAGAAAAACAGGCATTCTCATATACTGCTGGTAGCAGTATAAAATTGTATAACCTATAAGAGAGAAATCTGGCAATATCTACCATAATTAACAATGCATTGTCCCTTTGACCCAACAACCCCATTTATTTATTTCCCATTCACTTATACATGTATGAAATGACATATGTACTAGATTATTAACTGTGGCATTATAATGATATCATCAGAGTAAAAAACTGGAAGCATGAAAACAACGTGAATAACCAACAGTATTGAACTATTTGAATAAACAATAATACAGCCATACAATGAAATACAATGTATAAGAAAAATGAAAACAATCTCTGTACACTAATATGGAGAATATTTTAAATGCCAAAAGCAGAATGTATCAGTGTAGATGGTAGGTTGTTTTTCATTTAGGAAAAAGGAGAAAAGGATTTATTTGCACTTGTTGATATTTGTATAAAAACCTACAGAAGAATAAACAAGAAACTAGTAAAAAAAATAGTATAGTCTCATCGAGAGACTAGGAGCAAGGCTTCTCAGTGTATGCCTTTATATATTTGACTTTTGAGCCACATACATAATTATATATCCAAAACAATTAACCTTTGGATTTATATTTATATGATACATCTCAGTATTTGACATATATTTTATCTTATTTAATCCTCATTACCATAAATCAGGGATAAAAATCATCTCCATTTCACATATGAGGAACCTGAGACTCAAGACGTTTAAGTGTTACTCCTTGCACAAAACTAATACGTAACAAAGCGGAACCCAAAAACAGATATATTTTCAAATATTGGGTTACTTCTATATTGAATACATTAAATTCTATCTTCAAAGGCAATAAGTACTGCTTCAAATGATGTACATGAAAGTTACAAACACAATATTAAGAACAGATTTTGACCCACCATACATTAATAATTATCAGAATAATGTGGCAACATTCCTACTGCAGTACATTTAGCAGCATTCCAAAGGAAAAAGTATACCTAAGCTCTAGAATTAACGGGTGTGTGCCTAATATAATAGAATATATTTCACAAATAAATTTTGAAAACTTACTGTACTAGAAAATACTCCTGGTCAAAGGATATAAAATTTCAGTTAGACAAGAGAAATCAATTCAAAAGTTTATTGTACATGGTGGTGACAATAGTTAATAACACATTTGTATCCTTCAATATTGCTGAAAGTAGATTTTAAGTATTTTCCCCAACAAAAAATTACAAGTATGTGAGGTAATACATATAGTAAACACCTTAATTTAGCCATTCTACAATGTATACAGATATGAAAACATCATGTAGTACAACATAAATAAATACAATTTATGCTTTTAAAATATAGATCCAATATACTAATTCCCGATCCAATGTCATTTAGAAAACTAGCAAGACAGAATAGCTTCAATGTACATTCAAAATAACCCTCTCTCCTTTATTCAGATAGGTGTTCACATTCCCTTTTATCTCTACCTATACTCACCCAATTCAATTTTTTTCCCCCTAAAATGAACATGCCCTGTAAATCCAGGAACTCTCTTAATCACAGTATATGTGTACAAACAAATGAAACAAGTTGGCAGCAGTTTGCCCATCCTTGGTTTTAGATCATTCACATTTAATATGATTGATATAAATGAACTAAAATCTATTTTGCTAGCAATTTTCTATTTGTTCCATCTATTCTTGCTTTTTTCTTCCTCCTTCTCTGACTTTTCCTATGCTAAGAAATTTTACTAATTTCATTTTATCTTTTCTATAAACTTATTATTTATGTCTCTATTTCAAACATTTTAATAGTTGTCTAAAGGTTTACAATATACATTTTAAGTTAATGTGAGTCTACCTTTAAATGATATTATAGGATGAATATGCCTTATCCAAAATGCTTGAGACCAGAAGTGTTTCAGATTTCAGATTTTTGGGTTTGGAATATCTGCATTATACTTACTGGTTAAGCATCTCTAATCCAAAAATCTAAAATCTGATATTTTCCAATGAGCATTTCTATTGAGCATCACATCGGTACTCAAAAAGGTTCGGATTTTGGATTTTCAATTTAGGAATACTCAATCTGTACACCACTTTATGTCTGGTGCAAGTAACTTACAGTAATATATTCCAAATTCCTCTATCTTCTGTGCCACTGTTGTCATTCCTTTAACTCTGATATATGCTATATATACATATTACATTGCTACTGTTTTCACTTTAGACAGTTATCATTTATAAAGCAGAAGTGAGCCAAATAGAGCTACTGGGTCAAATCTGAAGGCCCAACACCTGTTTTTGAAAATAAAGTTTTACTGAAAAACAGTAGTTTTATTCATTTACATATTTCACACTACAACAGCAGAGTTGAGTAGTTTGAACAAACAATATGCCTCTCAAAACCTAAAATATTATCTAGCCTTTTATATAAAGTTTGCTGACTCCTGTTTCAGAGCAATTAATATATCAATTTTTTACGTTTGTTCCATTCCCAGTGATCTTTGTGTAGATCTAAGTTTGTATAGATCATATTCCCTCTGCCTAAAGAACTTGCTTTTAACGTTTCTTGTAGAGTAGGTCTGCTGGCAACAAACTCCTAGCTTTTGTTAACCTATGAAAGGCTATTTCTCTTCACTGTTAAAAAATATTTTCATTAGGTATAGTTTTCAGCTGACATTTTTTTTTTTTTTAGTACTTTTAAAATGTCACTCCACTGTCTCCTAGCTTCCATAGTTTCTGACTAAAAGTCAACATCACCCAATTCTTACCTGTACTCTCTGTATGTAAATTACTTTTTTCTCTGGGTGCCTTTAAGATTTTTCTCTTTTATTTTCAGCAATGTGAATATATGCCTGTGTGTGTGAACCTATGTGTTTGGCATTTATTCTGCTTGTCATTCTCTAAGTATCTTGAACTTATGATTTTGTGTCTTTCATTAATTTTGAAAAATTCTCTGTCACTATTTTTTTTAATATTTATTTTACCCTATTCTCATTTCCTTTACCTTCTGGTATTTCAATTATGTGTACATCAGGAGGTTTCCCACTCTTCTTGGATATTTTTTTCAGTTTTTATCCCAGTTTTTTTCTCTTTGTGTTTCAATTTCAGTTATTTCTATTGACTCACCTTAAAATTCACTGAATTTTTTCTTACTGTGTGGGCTCTACTAATGAGTCTATTGAAAATATTCTTTATTTGTCACTGTGTTTTTCATTTGCAGTTTTTCCATTTAATTTTTTTCTTCTATCTCTGCTAAAGTTACCCATCTGATCATGTGTGTTGTCCATCTTTTCTGTTGGAGTCTTTAATATATTATCCAGTTATTTTAAATTCCCTATCAAATAGTACAAATACCTGTGTCATATGATTGTTTTATTTTTCTTATCTTTTTATATGCCTTGTAATTTTTTGTTGAAAGCTAACCATCTTGTGTGAGACAGCAGAAACTAAATAGTTTTTATGCCTAAACTCAGGCAAGTGTTTTCTTATTATTCTAACGTGTATTGAAGTGTTAGAGTCTATCTAGTTAGGAGTTGGGTTGGGTTGGTAGCATTATTGTTACCCTCAGTATACCACAGACTTCAAATTCCTGTAGAGATATCTTGTGTCTGAGACAGGGGGTGGTTTATCAAAGTAATATCTATTCTGAGTTTTGGTCTTTCCTTTGCACTGAACTCTTTGTCTATTCTTTCTCCTCTCCTATCCCTAACTCAGCAGTAGTCTGCAATTATAGAACTTGTTATCACAAACCTATTAAGTTTGGTAGTAAGAAAAAGTTGGGGACCTGGGTCCATGCTCTGTTGTTCTGAGCAAGTATCAGCCTTAGCCATGTGGTAATCTGGGTCTTGAGGGTATAGCTTTTTCAGTTCTCTTTCCACCTGCCCTAAGCTCACAGTTGTGGGCTCAGCATACTCCTGAGAAAGTGCCCCCCCCCACTTGCCTTCCCCCCAGCTGCAATGAATTTTATTAGTGACATAAGGTTTGTTGTGCTTATTGCCTCTTTCCCACTCTGTTGTTCACAGATGAAAGTATTTGTTCTGTAGTAGAGAGAAGGGAGAAGAACTCTTGCACTACTGTTCTCTTACCCAGTGTATATGCCACAATGCCTACTTTTGAAGACTCTTCCATGTCTCATCTCCAGGGATTCTTACCCCACCCACTAGTAAAGAAAGAACACATGAGGATCCAGGGTCCCCCAATTTCTGCCGCCTTCATAAATATCACAAACTCCTGCTGGCTTGTACTTGACCTTTACTAATTTGTCACAATTCTAGCTGAACTCTTATCACTGTGTCTATCCCAGGTTAGCGCTCATGCTTCCTTCTTTCCCACAGTTACTGTATGTCCTTAGATTTTGAAATTAGTCAGGCTCTTTTTCATTGCGGGGGTGGGAATGATACTCCTTCCAGCTATCTACACCCTGGAGCAAAATGGAGAAGGCCTCCTAAAATTTTTAGACCCTTGAAAAAAACAAAAAGAAATATATATATACATATATATATAAAATATATATATAACTCAAAAAAGATGTATATATATATTTTTGAGTTTTATATATATATATATATATTTTTTTTTTTTTTTTTGAGTTGGAGTCTCACTCTGCCACTCAGACTGGAGTGCAGTGGCCACTCCAGCCACTGCAGCCTCGACCTGCTGGGCTCTGGCGATCCTTCCACCTCAGCCTTCCAAGTAGCTGGAACTACAGGTGCACGCTACCATGCCTGGCTAATTTTTGATTTATTGTAGAGATGAGGTCTTGCCAGGTTGCCCAGGTGGGTCTTGAACCCTCGGGCTCAGGCAATTCACTCACCTCAGCCTCCCAAAGCGTGGGATTACAGGCTGAGCCACCAAGCCCGGCCAAAAAATATATTTTTTGATGATTGTTCTATATTCCCAAGATTTTCAAAATCTCAAATGTAAATTAACATATGGTCAATTCTTATTCAAACCACCATACTCTAATTATACTCATTATTCTCTTGTAAAAAAAAAAAAAGTAACTGAACAGCTAAGTATAAATTTTCTAAGGGAAGAGGGACAGATTTCTTCTTTAGATTAGATCCTTTAATGAAAATTAAATAGGAGCCGGGCTCGGTGGCTCAGCCTGTAATCCCGCGCCTTTGGGAGGCTGAGGTGAGTGGATTGCCTGAACCCGCGGGTTCGAGACCCGCCTGGGCAAGCGAGACCTCATCTCTACAATAAATCAAAAAATCAGCCGGGCGT